>CAUYUJ010016328.1:65000-85000 GCA_963575745.1 Prorocentrum cordatum | reverse complement strand
GTTCGCCACCCGCTTTCGTTCGCCACCCACAAAGTGGGTGGCGAAAGTGGGCGGCGAAAGTGGGTGGCGAAAGTGGGCGGCGAAAGTGGGTGGCGCGAAAGTGGGTGGCGAAGTGCGAAAGTGGGCGGCGAAAGTGGGCGGCGAAAGTGGGGCGAAAGTGGGTGGCGAAAGTGGGTGGCGAAAGTGGGCGGCGAAAGTGGGTGGCGAAAGTGGGCGGCGAAAGTGGGCGGCGAAAGTGGGCGGCGAAAGTGGGCGGCGAAAGTGGGTGGCGAAAGTGGGCGGCGAAAGTGGGCGGCGAAAGTGGGCGGCGAAAGTGGGCGGCGAAAGTGGGCGGCGAAAGTGGGCGGCGAAAGTGGGCGGCGAAAGTGGGCGGCGAAAGTGGGCGGCGAAAGTGGGCGGCGAAAGTGGGTGGCGAAAGTGGGCGGCGAAAGTGGGTGGCGAAAGTGGGCGGCGAAAGTGGGCGGCGAAAGTGGGCGGCGAAAGTGGGCGGCGAAAGTGGGCGGCGAAAGTGGGTGGCGAACGTGGGTGGCGAAAGTGGGTGGCGAAAGTGGGCGGCGAAAGTGGGCGGCGAAAGTGGGTGGCGAAAGTGGGTGGCGAAAGTGGGCGGAGAAAGTGGGTGGCGAAAGTGGGCGGCGAAAGTGGGCGGCGAAAGTGGGTGGCGAAAGTGGGCAGCGAAGGTGGGTGGCGAAAGTGGGCGGCGAAAGTGGGCGGCGAAAGTGGGTGACGAACGTGGGTTTGCTTGTCGTGAATATGTCTCTTCCTTGTCGTGAAGCTGCGTGTCGCGAAACCATCCCGGCCATGCCTGCGGCGGGCTGTTTTTGCATTCCTTTCAGGTGGAGGTGGAGAGCCCGCGACCCACCCGCGACCCAAAGTACGTTCACTGAACAAACCAAAACTTTGGCGCCTGCGGCGGGTTTCTTTTGCATTCGTTCGATGTGGCGAACCTGTGACCCAAACCGCGTTCAGTGTGCAAATCAAAATTTGCGGCGCCTGCGGCGGGCTGTTTTTGAATTCCTTCCAGGGGGAGGTGGAGAGCCCGCGACACACTCGCGACCCAAACTGCGTTCACAAAACAAACCAAAAATTCGGCGCCTGCGGCGGGCTGTGGCCCACCAGCGCCCCCCCCCGCGCTGAACTTGTCAGAGCACGCAAATCACGAGAAAGAGGAGGAGCAGGAGGAGGAGGAGGAGGAGGAGGGCGCCATCGACAGGGAAGTTGAAGGCCACGAGGTCCGCAGGCTCGACGCCCACGTCGCCCGCGCCCGCCCCTTCACTCTGATCCGCAATTGCGGGGTGCTGCGTACGGACAAGCCGAGATGTGGCAAACTTCGGAGGCCTCGGCGCGCATCTCGGGCGCCCCCGTGGACGCCTCTCGGGCCGTCGCCTCCGGCCCATGCTCACAGCCAGACTGGTCGGGGCGGTGTCCAGGGGCATCCAGGATAATCGACTTTGGAGGGACCCTGGGCGAGAAATTCGGTAGCAAATCGCGGGCGCCTTGTACACCCTCGTCATTCGTCTTTGCGTGGACTAGCGTTTGGGAGTCGACGAGATAGCGCCGATTTCGCGTCGGTTGGCGCCGGCTAGCATCGGTTAGCGTCGATTTAGCGTCGATTCGCAAGAGCTGTCAAGACGGTATGGGAGGCTCCCATGACCGACCACCGAACGTGAAAGCGCCACGCCACCAGTCACCCTGCAGCGCAGCGGGTTCTCGGTGGTGCTCTCCCGTGTGCGCCGCCTTCGTGATCGTCGTCTCGCCCCGCTCCCCCCTCGCGACTGAGCCCCTCTGGCGCAGGCTCGTCCTCTCCCGCAGGTCCCCTCAGGGCCTTTTTGCGATAGTGTGCAATCGTTTCCGCCGGCCTCCCCGGCACGGAGCCCCCCCTGGCACCTGGGCACAGAAAAGGCGCGCTGGCCCCCCGCTGCGAGTCGACTTTCCTCCTCCCTCCTCCTCCTCCTCCTCCTCCTCCTCCTCCTCCTCCTCCTCCTCCTCCTCCTCCTCCTCCTCCTCCCCCTGGTCCAGCTCCTCCCTCGTTGCGCCTCCTCTGGCTCTTCGCTCTTCCTGCTCCTTCCCGATCCTCTTGGGTCCTTCCCCTTCCCCTACTTTTATCTACGCGACCTTCTCGTCCTGCTCATCATCCTCCCGCCTCTTCCTCTTCTGTCCCGCTTCCTCCTCCCTCCCTCGCTCCCTCCTCGCTTCCGCCCCGCCTTTTTTGCGCGCGTGGGAAAGGGAGTGGGACAGAGTCTGAGGAATTTCTGGCGCAGCCCCCCTTCTCCACACGGTTTTTGGGTCCCGAATGTAGCTTTCGCTCTTTCCCTCCACAGGTGCCTTTTCGTAGTCTTCCGAGTGTACATGGCCCCGGATCAGGCGTCCAGCAAGTAAGGTGATCCAGCCGTCACAGAGATTCTCCGAGTAGGAGGTGGAAATGCAGAGCCGATGCAAATTGGAGCTTCTTGTGCGATGCGCCAAAACGCAGACCACTGCCACCTCCCGGTCCACCTCTCCTAGTGTTGGTTGCGGTGATCTCCAGAGTTGGAGGAGCTGGAGCATGTGGAAGGGGAGGGGGGTGAGGTGGAGAAGGAGCCGCGCGAAGCGAGGCGAGGAAGGGGGGGAGTGGAGGAAGCAGCAGGTGGGACGGAATAGTCGGGGAAACGTAAGAGTCGAGTAAGCCGGAACTCGGGTTCGCCGACTTTTTTTTGACCAGCGCGTCCTCGATTTTGACGGGCCAGTTTTCATGGGATGTCTGCAGCGGGAGCTCGCGCCAAATGTCCGATCGGGCCCCGCCATTTTTTATGATGGCCCCGTCAGGCCAACCCGCGTCCCCCGTACCCGAGTCCTCTTACGTCTCCCCGAAAGAGTGTGGACGGGCAGGTGGGCAGGGACGAGAGGGGAGAGCGCAGTAGTGCCGGCCCCGGAATTATTCAGGGAGTACCCCCCCATTCTCCCTTAATGGGGGAGGGAGGGGAACCGGCGCTCCAGGCGGCGAAGGATTTATGATTCTTCCCCCGCCGCCTCCCAGAACCATCCTCTCTCAAGGGGGAGGGGGGGGGGAACCAGCGCTCCAGATGGCGAGAGATTCATGATTCTTCCCCTGCCGCAGCGGCGGCCATGGAGCTGTGGCGTTTTTTAGCTCTTGCTGCCCGCCACGACCCGCGTGATGTCGAGAGAGACGCTGCTCCTGCGACCTTGGACCGCGCGTGCGTGTTCCAGTCTCGGCCCCACGTTTTTTTTTTTGTTTGGGGGGGGGGCGGGGGGTTATCATTGGTTTTGGTCTTGTTCTGTAGCTCTTGGGCTGCCACCAGGAGAGGTCGGAGGGAATATGGAGGGGAAAGGAGTGGACAGCCGGCGGAGCAACAGGAGCAGCCCGGGGAAGGCGTCGGCGAGCTCCGCCCGGGGTGGACTGCTCGAGCCCGTGCCCCTTTGCTTATGGCGGCGCCTCTGCCATGAAAGGCGCCATAGAGGAGCTGTCTCCGCTGGCCGTTCGTGCTGACGTCGGCGGTCACGCTGGCGGCGGCGACTGGTCATCGAGTCCCCGGGCGTTTGTCGGTTTGCGTTTGGCCTCTACAGCGACGAGGAGGAAAGGATGAGGGGAGACAGGATACCGGGAGAACGAATGAGGATACTTTGCCCTTGAGGCTGATCGTATAAGGGAAGACATGAAGAAACGTGAGCCTGAGGCGGACAAGGATGACGATCAGGGCGAGGAGGTGGGCGAATGAGAAGAGGAGGAGGAGGAGAAGGAGGATGAGGAGGAGAAAGATGAGGAGGAAGAGGAGGATGAAGAGTGAAGAGGAGGACGAGTATAGCGAGAAGTGGGAAAACCAGGATTGGGAAGATGAGAGTACGTGGGGACGGGGGAGAAACGGACGCGTATGGCAAGATGTTCATAGGTTTCTTGGTACCCTCTTGGGGCCTTGGGCTGTCATCGTGGTTTTCGTGGATCTCTACTGGGATGTCTGAGGGGCTTCTTGAGCAGTGCTGTCTTAGTGGGGCCTCGCTTGGAGTCGTCTTGGGACACTCTTGGCGGCCTCGTGGGCTCTCGTGGGCTCCTCTTGGGGTGTTCTTGAGCCGCCTTGGGAAGTTTTTTTGTCTGAGGCCCACCTCCCCCCGAACAGCCCAGGACACCAAACATACAGGAAGACCAGCGATTTATGATAGGCTGCCTGGGGCTTCTTCTTCTTTTCTCGCGGCCCCTCTCAGGGCCTCCCTGCGCTGCTTCGGGGGCCCTCGGCGCTTCTCGGGTCGCCCGGGCGCCCTCCTGGGCCATCTCCTGGCGGCCCTCTTACAGTCAACCCGCATAGCAAGGAGGGGCAACCTTCCCCAGGGTACCCTTGCATCCTTGGCTCATCGGTCCACCCTTGGCCACTTTCGTTGGCCGCGCCCCGCCCGGAAAGCTTCGAGCCGGCCTCCCAAGGCCCTTGCGTCCTCATCGTGCATCCTCCTCATACGGGCTTGCTGCAGGCCATCTCGGCCGCATGGTCCAGGGGGAAAGGGGCCTGGGCTCCCTTTCCCCCCTGGCACGTCTCTCTGACACCTCTCGTCGCCCTCTCGTCGCGAGCACTGACGACCCAGGGGAGTCGGGTCGGTGCCCAGGGGGTCCGCCGATTTCATGGCCGTGGTAACGGTGGCCAGGACTGTCATGTGGAGATTCTGATTGGATGCTGATGACGATGATGACGATGATGATGATGGTGGTGGTGGTGATACTGATCATGGTGATGATGATGATGATGATGATGATGACGATGATGATGATGATGATGACGATGACGATAACAATAATGATGGTGATGATTATGACGATAATGCCGATCATGTTGTATGTGATGATGACGATGATGATGCTGATGCTGATTATTAGGATGATGATGACGATGGCGACGGAGATGGTGGTGATGATGATGGTGGTGGTGATGATTACGATGTTGATCATGCTGATGATGACGATCATGATGATGATGATGATGCTGATGATGATGCTGGTGATGATGGTGATGATGATGATGATGATGATGACCATGATGCAACTTCTGCTGCTGATAATGATGCTACTGATGATTATGCCCATTCTGATGATGCTGCTGATGACGATGACGACGACGACGATGAGGATGATGCTGATGATGTTGATTAAGGTGATGATGCTTCTAATGGTGATGACGACGATTCTTATGATGATGATTCCTATAACGATGCCGAGGTGAATGCTGATGGTAATGATGGTGATGATGCTGATGATGATGCTGGTGATGATGGTGATGATGATGATGATGACCATGATGCAACTTCTGCTGCTGATAATGATGATGCTACTGATGATTATGCCCATTCTGATGATGCTGCTGATGACGATGACAACGACGACGATGAGGATGATGCTGATGATGTTGATTAAGGTGATGATGCTTCTAATGGTGATGACGACGATGCTTATGATGATGATTCCTATAACGATGCCGAGGTGAATGCTGATGGTAATGATGGTGATTATGCTGATGATGCTGGTGATGATGCTGCTGATGGTGATGGTGATGATGCCCATGCTGATGATGATGAGGATGATGATGCTGATGCTGATGCTGATTATGATGATGATGATGGTGGTGGTGGCGGTGGTGATGGCGATGATGATGCTGATGAATGATGGTGATGATGCTGATGCTGGTGATGATGATATGATGATGATGATGATGATGATGATGATGATGATGATGATGATGATGATGATGATGATGATGATGATGATGATGATGATGATGATGATACTATTGATGCTGATGATGATGGTGATGCTGCTGCTGCTGATGACGATGATGATGATGATGATGATGATGATGATGATGATGATGGTGATGCTGCTGCTGCTGATGATGATGATGATGATGCTGGTGATGATTTTTGTGGATGACGACACCGACGACGACGAGGAGGATGATGCTGCTGCTGATGATTATGATGACCGTGATGGGTATGGCCCTGACGATGACGACGATGGTGGCGACTATTACGATGACCATCATCAGGATTCGGACTTCAACGCCCGATGACCCAGGTCCTCCGCAGTCTGACCCACTTGAAGCAACACTTTCGGCTCGCGCTAACCAAACCCGATTCTCTTTTGGCACGCCCGTTGCCTTGGAGGCGTTCTCACTGCGCTCTCGCTCAGCATCACGTGTTGCCGAACCTGCAGCCGGGTCCGCGCGTGGCCATCTCCACCGTCCAGGGCCAGGCACAGAGTCCGCGGCAGCCCTCTCTCGCGTGGGATGCCTCTCACCCGTTGTCTCGGCCGTGCTTAGCCATGTTCGGAGTGGGCCTGGCCGTCGTCATCCAATACGTTGATTCGGAGACTTTCTCACACCATGTACTGTGAAGTTGTTCAGCTGTCGTGCTCAATACTTGCAGTTGGTGTCACACACACATTCGCACTTGTAAACCGATGGTAGCCAGCGTGGACCCAACTCCGTGTGTTGCAGTATAAGTTGCACAACTTAGGTGGAGCATTCCTTGTGATGCAATGGTGCAACGTAGATTGTGCAATTTATGTTGTGCGGCTTGCAACCTATCTTGTGCGGTTTTTGTGGAGCAATCGGTTTGGTGTAGCCTATGGGGTGCAACATATGTGGTGCAACATGTGTCGTGCAAAACGTAGCACCCCGCAATTGCGGATCATAAGTCTCCTTCGCGGCGACGTTCGACCGCGATGCCACCCAGAGGGGGGAATACGGCACCCAAACAACGTTGGGTGAGGCCGCGGCCGTGCGCCAACAGCCGACACGCCAGCCCACCGCGTCAAACGACACAGGCGGCTGGCGCGCCAGGGCGCAGGCCGAAGCACATGGGTACCATACCCCCCCTCGAGGGTGGTGGGTGGGAGAAAAAGAAGCGCGACCGCGGTCGCGTCCGACGCAGTCTGGCGAACGGACGCCCCGCGCGTCGCCCCCAGGGTTGGTCCAGAGCCGCACACTGGCAGACAGAGGACCACACCCCGGCCAGCCGCCCCACCTTAAGAGTGCACACTAGGCAGGTGGGGCGCTGCAGACATGACCGGGTACTTGATATCCCGCCCCGCGGGTAGGCGGCAAAGAGGAGACATCACGACCGTGCACGGAGGAGCGGAGGGAGGAAGGACCCCGACGCACGGCCGCGCGGCACGCCAGCATGCCCGCGCGGGGCCTGGCCCGCCCGGCGTAGCGGCGGCGCGTGGCGGGTGGACATGCGGGCGCCCGCCATCGCGCGGTGCGCCGACGGCGGGACACTCCCGCCTGGGGGCGTCGACTTATGACTTGCAATATCAAGTTATTACTGCCCCATAAGTCTCCTTCGCGGCGACGTTCGACCGCGATGCCACCCAGAGGGGGGAATACGGTACCCAAACAACGTTGGGTGAGGCCGCGGCCGTGCGCCAACAGCCGACGCGCCAGCCCACCGCGTCAAACGACACAGGCGGCTGGCGCGCCAGGGCGCAGGCCGAAGCACATGGGTACCATACCCACTGCCACGGACCCAGGGGGTGAGGCCGAGCGCTGCCCCACACAGCAGGCCTGCGGCACCCGCAGGCACGCTGCCACCCAATGCCAGGCAGAGAGACGGCCGCAGACGCGTGGCCCGCGAGAGAGCGACCGATGGACCGAACGAGGGCGAACGAGCGTGCGAAGGGGCCTGGCGCGACGTTACTTGCACCGACCAAGCGTGGAATGACGTCGCTGGACGCCGGGGGTTTCCGAATCCCCACCCTCGTCGTCGCTGGGCGACACGCCGACATGCGCCCCGGCGACGGCCTGGCGCTCCATCTTCTCAACGTCAAGATGGCGCATCCAAGCTGGCATCTGCCAGTCACCTGCCTTCAGGATGTCGGTGGCTCGGCCGCCGAGCTCCACAATGTCCTGGGCGTGGCCCCGACGGGACGAGTGGGTGCCGTAGGCGTCGGCGTTAACTACTCCCGTGTGACGCAGTGCCGACCGCGGCGCGTTACGTACACCCGTGGCGCACCAGCCCGCCCACGGGGCCTCTCCAACGGACTGCGAGTTGAACCGCGCGCCGGGAGCGTGTGCGGGGCACGTGGCGCGTGAGCGCTGACACCAGCAATTGCGCACAATAGTTGTCCGTCTTTCCCGGTTCTTCCGTCTGGCGAGCGATGAGACGGCCGCCTCTTCGCTGATGAAAAGGCCCGCGCGTAAATGTGACGCGTCGTCGAGCGATGCGGCCCGTTGGATGACCAGCGCTTCCGACGGGAGGCGAAGTAGAAACGCGTGCGCGGTCACGAAGAGGAGACCCAGCCCAGATCCCGCCAGTAGCTGTTCCAGCACGTGCATCCGGACCGCCATGCGGGGTCGTGCCGACCAACCCGAACGCTTCTCGATAGCCAGCTTGGCGCCGGCCAGCGACGCGTGCGTGAACGCTGCGTCTGCCGCGCGCGCGACGTGGCATGCCTTCTTCAAATGCGAGAGGTAATTGCATAACGTCGCGCGACACTTGAACGTCGTGGACCAGAGCAAAAGACCGTCGACCGACGGCGGGAGTTCGCTGCCTTTGCGCTGCAAAACGTCGCGCGCGAAATTCGCCCAACATTCGAAGCCGCTGCGAACCTGCGGTAGTGGCCGTGGGCGCGATCCGAGCAGGGCGCTGTTACGGGCAACCTGGGCCCCCGCCCGCCCCGCCTCGGGCGGCGTGACGGCTGCGGCAGCCTTCGCGATCTCGCAGCGCGGATCGCCCATCTGACGCTCGAAACCTTCCGTTGCCGTACGTGGCGCACGGCGTGCCGCTGCCGCTGGGTCCGCTGCCGAGCTGCGGCTGCGCCGCCGACGGGCCGTAAGCATCGCGGGTGGAGGCCCCGGTGGCGGCGCCGGCCTTGGGGTGCCCTGCGCGCGCGGCCGCGCGCGATGACGTCGCGCGCGTGCAACGTGCGGAGAAAAGCGGTCTGCGACGGACCACGCGGGGTGCCCATAACCGCGCGCTCGAGGAAGAGGACGATGAAGAAGCCGAGCTCGCAGAGCCTTGACTCGACGGGCGTGCCCGCGCCGCCTCGCCACCGTTGGGCCTGGCGTTTGCCCATCGTCCTTAAGAATGCGCGCGGCGCGCGCGCGCGACCCGCGCGCCCGCGATGCGCGCCACCTTGCGGGCGCGCCAGCAGCTCTCGCACTGCTGTCGCTGCGGTGACAGCAAGGCGTTCACGACCCAGAAAGTCATCGAACAGCGCGCCCTCGAGGTGCTGCCAGCGCGTCATCCCATTAAACCGCAGGCAAGAGCAAACCGCGTCGATATCAGCACGTGACGCTCTGGGCAGAACATTGCTCAGCTGAGCGGCGAAATCGTCGTGAGACATAATGATACAGGCTAGGTCGCGTGGACCTTGCGGCGCGAGCCCCTGCTGAGTGGCGCGCGTCAACCGTGGCGCGTGCCGCGAGATGCCCGATAGCTGGCGCCGAGTTTCGGCTGCCTCGCAGCGTAGCCGTGCTGCGAGCGCTGGCTCACCTTGTCGGGATGAGCATCGACGTCCATGACGCTGGCGTGCAGATCGCCTCGTCCAGGTGCGGATCAATTCGCGCTGCACCGAGCTGCCGCAGAAGCCCGAACTCACCCCTGGACGGATCCTCTGCGATATTTTCGTCTGTCGGCACCCGCGCCACACGTGCTAGACACCGCAATTGCGCAATCTTGACCCAGAGGCCGTGTGCGAGACAAGCGTGATCGAACGCGCGCGCGGCGCCGCTGCCGGCGGCGGCCTGCGCGCCTGTGTTGTCAGACCAGATTGCGACGCGCCGACGGCGGAGCAGGTGTTCAAACGAGCACAAGCCCAGGGCAATGCTCAGCATTTCCAAGCCCATGATTTGATTATCTTCCCTGGGCTGGAACGCCTTCAAGATCCTGGCGCACGCGTGCGCGCGCGTCGCGACCAAAACTGACGCTGACTTGCGCAGCCGTGCCGGGCGGCAGGTGGCATGCACGTCCAGTAGGATTTGTTGTCAACGAACAGTACGCCGGCCGCCGTGGGCGGGCGGCTGGCTGCGTCGCAGAACAGATGGGCCACGGGGCCCGCCGCTTCGTCGCGCCACCTTCGTGACTGTGCCAGCTCGCCGCCCAGCACGATCAACCACCACCGCAGCACTAGCCGTAGCGCTTGCGGCATGTCGGGAGAGCCGCGATGTGCCTGGGCGTAGATCGGCGTGCCGCAACGTGGGCGTGGCAAATGGGTGCGCTGCCGGCGCGCGGTACAGAAAAACGCACCTGAGCATGGCGCGCCCCGCGCGGTTGAACATGTTACCGGATGCCCAGGCTAGTGCGCCCGCGAGTTTGCTCGCGTCACCTGGCCGCGCGCGCCGCGACGCTGCGTGGCGGGCCGCAAACTGGGTCCACGCCTGCGCGCAAGATGCCCGAATCGAGTGCCAACGTGATACGTGCTGTCCACTTAGCGATCTTGTCGGGCAGCGGAACGCACGATATCCCCTCCGATGAGAGGTCGACGCGAAGTCCCAGGATACCGAGCGGGACAGCACAGGAAATCTTCACGTCTGCCAGCGCGGACCGGCCCATTAAGCATCTTACGATGCGCGCGATGCAATCCAGCAGGTGTTCGACCTGCCGCGCGGCGCGTGGCGGCGACCGATCGGCCGGCTCGCGTGACGCCCCGCGCCTCGGCCCACCATTCGGCGCCGAACATATCGTCCACGTAACGAAGGATCGCCGCGTGGAGTTCACGGCGTAGAATCGCGCACATGAGGGCGCCAACGCGTTCCCAGTTATGAGCGCTTGCAACTGCGCGGGGGGCAAGTGCGACGCGGTGTGCGCCGAGAGCGGACGACGCGCCTGCCCCGAATGGGCACGCGCAGTGAGCATGCTCCGTGACCTCATCCTTGTAACGGAATATGACCCTAATCAAAGCCCGATCAAACGACGGCGGCACGTGGGCACGCCTGACGAAAGAACTCCACGCATTCGCGGTCAATGTGTCCAATGCTGGCCGCCAACTGTGCAAGCAGCGGCCCGTTGACATGCCGGGCGACCCCGCGAACGCCTTCGTCTGCGCCGCGGTGCCACGCCTCGATGGCGCCACTCTGCTCGAGCTGGCGGGCCCGAGTTTCAATGCGCCAAACGGCTTCTTCGCGCGCTCGCCGGGCCGCGCCGGGCGTGCGCTCGCTGACCCAGCGCGCCGCGTCTGAGACGTCTGTCGCCAACGTGATCTTCTTTTCAAATTCGTATGTCCTGCCTTGGGCCTGACGTATGAAGTCGCGCTTGAGGGCGCACTTTGCGCCGTCCCGCGCCGGCGGCGCCGGTGCGGACGGCGCGCCCTTCGCCGTGCAACGTCGTTTCGGCGGCGGCGGCGTCGCCGGTATGATGCTTGACCGTTGTGGCCGCGCCACCATAATACAAGAGTGCGAAGACTGCGCAACCGTGAGCCCCTGCGCGTCCTCTCTTGCAACAAAACTCAGCCGCCGCTGACTCCGCGAGAGGCGCGACACCGCCGATGCGCGCGTTTGCGGTGGCAACCGATGCCACCCGCCACACTCCACCAATGCGCGTGGGCAGGACGAGGGCGCGAGAGCATTGGTAGCGCACCCCCAAGCCGAGCAGGGCCTCGCACGAGAAGCCCTGGCCTCTGCGGGATGCTTGTGCGCCTTCCACGGGTGCACCCACCGCGGATAAGGCGAGGCCAGACCTGTGTGCAACGCCGCGCGCCGCGCCATGCGCGCGAGCAGGAGCGCTGCGTGCCTTGGGACGGGCCGCGCGCGAATGGCCCTCTCTTCATAGAAATGTAACCGCAGGCGAATGCGTCAAAATGCCTCAGCGCGAGGCCGGCGCGCTGCGCCAGGCAGGGATGCCACGCAGGTCACGGACACCGTCTGCGTTATCTGCAGCAGCGCCTGCCGCGCGCGCGGCCGCGGAGCGAACGGCGCGACCGCGCAAACATTGCGAGGGCGCCGCGAATCGGGGACGTCAGGCGCTCCCGTACTTCTTGGCCCATTTCGCGGGCCGGGGCGGCGTGCGCGGCGCGTCTGGCGCCGGCCTCATCGAGCTGCCCCACGCGCCCGTCTTCCACGTAGATCGGCCCCAGCCGCCGCTCCGCCGCGCCTTTGTTCGGCGCGGCGCGGCCACTGCCGCGGCCGTTGCCCGCGGGCGTGGCCTGGGCGGCCTGCCCCTGCGCCGGCAAACGCAACTGTCACGCGCGACGCGCGACGCCCCCGGCGCGCGCGGGCGACCTTGGCTGCGCGGTCGAACTCGTTCTCGGCAGACCGCAGGGACAACGCGTCGAGCCCTTTCGAGGCCTCCTCAATATTGAACTTCTCGACGCCGCTCTGTCGCGAGCGCTCGGCCCAGCTCTTGCGGACGATTTTGTCGCGCAGGAGCCCAAGCCCCGCCTTGCGGCCCGCGAGCGGAGCTTCCAAGGCCACCTCGCGAAAGGCAACGGGCGCGCGCGCCGCTACGTGCGCGCGCTGGCACGTCGCGGACCTGGAGCACAAATCGCTTATGCTCCAAGCAGCGTGCGTAAGATAGCTGCTTAGTGGCAGCAGCCGCAATCGCCCATGAGTCGTAGGCGAGGTGAAACTCGGCCCACGACAACGCGCGCTGACCTTTACTGCCGCACTCAGCCGTCACTCCGTTGGCGTCTGCGTCGTCGACCCCGTGGGCGCTCGCGGCCCAGGTCGGGAGAAAGCCGCGCAAATCAGAGTAAACGAAAGGATTCGCGCAGCCCCTCTTTCTCGCGCGTGCGACCTCGGCAGCCATCCAATCACATTTCTCGTTCCTGTGCAAGGCAGCGACCGCTGTCACCGCCGCTGGCGCGCTCGCGTGAGGGCGCGCCTCGGCCAGATCGTCTGGCTGAGGCCGTTCAACGTAATCGTCGCCATCTCAGCGCCCACGTCTACGTGGTGTACGGGGGCGGCCATGTCCACATTGGCCTCCGCCCCGATGCGAGCGTGCAGACCAGGGGGGCTCGCCGGGCGCGCTCGCGTACGCTACCTGCTTACCCGCAGTTGTGGCGCGCTCCAGCGCGCGGCGGAGCACGCCTTTCACGCCCGCTGGCAGGCCCCCCGAGCCTGGCAGCTCTTCTAGCCGAATGTTCGCCAGCTGTGCCGGCGTCAGCAGCTTATTAGCGCCTAGGCAGTCAATCGCAGCCTTGTATTCGATGTCCGACCATTCTGCCCCGAACACGGGGTCTTGGCGCAGAAAGCTCAGCAGCGGTCCGTCCGCCATCACGAACAAAGAAGCCAGAAAACACCAGCGTCGCACTGCTCGCACACGCGGGGATCACGCGGCGGGCCGACTGCAACGCAGCGCACTCAACACGCGTACAGAAAGACGGCGACGCCGGTAGCAACACGAGCGAGGTGCCTGCAGATACCTGGTCCGCCGCTTCGCAGACGCAAAACGAACGCGCGCACCCCGAACGCGGGGGAGGAACGGCGGCGCCGGGAACGCAACGCGAGATGCCTGCGGAAACCTGGTCCGCTTATGGCCGTGAGCGCGGGTCACGCGTCTTACCGAGCGGGCAGGCGCTGGCCAGCTGGTCGATCCTCGCGCTTCGTGCGCACGGCCCAAGCGGCACCGTGGCCGGCAGCTCCATCGAGGGGCTGCCTGAGGGCCCTGCGGCAGATGTGCGCCTCCGTGGCGACGATCTGCTGCGATCGCGCTGAGGGGCTGGATGCTCCCGCCGCCCGCGCACGCGACAGTAAGAACACACAAAAGGGCCAATGTGACGCGTCTCGCGACATGAGGCGGGCTGCGTTGACGGCACCTCGTCGTCAGACGACATCGCTACGCGGCGTACTTAGTAGCCCGCGCAGCGACCGTTATGCGGCCTCCAGTTGCGGGAGGGAGCGCGCAAATCCACACTGGGACGACACGCGCGGCACGAGCGCGCGCGTTTGTTAAAAGCGTTGTGGTCGCGTGCGCCGCCCTAGGCGCCCGCGACCCGCGCTGGCGGGCGCGCTCGCAGCTTTGCCCGGCGGAAGTGCGCTTCATCGCTGCTGTCTGGATTGTCCGTTAGACGGTAGCGTATCGCGGGCGCAGAGACGATCTGGGGCTTAGCGTAGCCCATTATGATATGGCAGACGTCGCGCGGCAAACGCGGTGCGCATTGGGCCAGGGCGAAGCGCAGTTCAGCCCGCACCTGCTCCAGCCTTGCTAACCGAGGGCCGACTGCTCCGAGTCGGACTGGCGACCAGCAGCTCTCGTTGGCAGGTGGTGCTGGCATTGCTAGGGGCGGGCCCCTTGGCGCTCGCCCCTGCAGCCTGGGGCCCGCCCCCTTAGCCAGCGGGTAGCGGAGCCGCTCGCGCGCCTGCGACAACACTGTGTCTGCGTGCGCGACCCGCGCGCGGGATGCGGTGCGCACCAAGGGGCCCCTATCTGTTTTCGCCTCGAACGGCACGAGCGCCGCCTGCGCAGCCTGCTCCGCCATCGCAAGCAGGCAGAAGCCGCTGACTTCACCCGACGTTCGGAGCCGCTGCGAACCTGCGGCAGCCAGAGCAAAAACCGTCGACCGACGGCGGGAGTTCGCTGCCTTTGCGCTGCGAGTCTGGCGCGCTGCGAGTCTCGCGCTCGACTGTTCACTGGGAATGCGAAAGAAACGTTTGCAACGATTGGCCACTATGGGCCTCCAAGCGAGACGCGCGGGTCTGCTGGCAGTCAGGCAAGCCGCAACGGCCGCCCTATCGACGATTGGCCGCTCTAGGGCCGCCAGACATGCGGGCTGGCATCGGCTGCCCTGCTGCTGACTGGCCACTCTGGGCCGCCAGACGAGGGTCGCTCTGGACCCGCGAGGGGGAACCCTATGGGTACGTTGGTCACACTGGGCCGACGTAAGAGGCCACTCTGGGCTTGATAGCAATGCCGTGACCCCTCAGGGCCGTGAAACAGACACCGCCAGGGTGGAGAAACAACGCGTAGGTAGAAAAGAAGCGCCACCGCGGTCGCGTCCGACGCACTCTGGCGAACGGACGCCCCGCGCGTCGCCCCCAGGGTTGGTCCAGAGCCGCACACTGGCAGACAGAGGACCACGCCCCGGCCAGCCGCCCCACCTTAAGAGTGCACACTGGGCAGGTGGGGCGCTGCAGACATGACCGGGTACTTGATATCCCGCCCCGCGGCCAGGCGGCAAAGAGGAGACATCGCGACCGTGCGCGGAGGAGCGGAGGGAGGAAGGGCCCCGACGCACGGCCGCGCGGCACGCCAGCATGCCCGCGCGGGGCCTGGCCCGCCCGACGTAGCGGCGGCGCGTGGCGGGTGGACATGCGGGCGCCCGCCATCGCGCGGTGCGCCGACGGCGGGACACTCCCGCCTGGGGGCGTCGACTTATGACTTGCAGTAACAAGTTATTACTGCCCGAGAGTGAGGGGGCGGGCGCGGGCGACGCGGGCGTCGAGCCGGCGGACCTCGTGGCCTTCACCTTCCCTGCCCTCCTCCTCTTCCTGCTCCTCCTGGTCTTCTTTCTCGTGATTTGCGTGCTCTGACAAGTTCAGCGCGGGGGGGATCGCTGGTGGGCCACCCGGAACGAATGCAAAAACAGCCCGCCGCAGGCGCCGCATTTTTGGCTTGTTCAGTGAACGTAGTTTGGGTCGCGGGTGTGTCGCGGGCTCTCCACCTCCACCTGGAAGGAATTCAAAAACAGCCCGCCGCAGGCGCCGCAAATTTTGATTTGCATATTGAACGCGGTTTGGGTCGCAGGTTCTCCACCTGGAACGAATGCAAAAGAAACCCGCCGCAGGCGCCGAAGTTTTGGCTTGTTCAGTGAACGTAGTTTGGGTCGCGGGTGGGTCGCGGGCTCTCTTCCTCCACCTGAAAGGAATTCAAAAACAGCCCGCCGCAGGCGCCGAAAATTTGGAGTTGTACACGGAACGCGGTTTGGGTCGCGGGTGGGTCGCAGGTTCTCCACCTCGAACGAATGCAAAAAAAACCCGCCGCAGGCGCCGAAAATTTTGGGTGGGTCGCGGGGTGGGTCGCGGGTGGGTCGCGGTGGGTCGCGGGGTCGCGGGTGGGTCCGGCGCGATTTGGGTCGCGGGTGGGTCGCAGATTCTCCACCTGGAACGAATGCAAAAGAATCCCGCCGCAGGCGCCGAAAGTTTTGGGTGGGTCGCAGGGTGGGTCGCGGGTGGGTCGCGGGTGGGTCGCGAGTGGGTAGCGGGTGGGTCGCGGGGTGGGTCGCGGGTGGGTCGCGGGTGGGTCGCCGGTGGGTCGCGGGTGGGTCGCCGGGGGGGTCTCGGGGTGGGTCGCGGGGCGGGTCGCGGGTGGGTCGCCGGTGGGTCGCGGGGTGGGTCGCGGTTTGGGTCGCGGGTTGGGTCGCGGGTGGGTCGCGGGTGGGTCGCTGGGTGGGTCTCGGGGCGGGTCGCGGGCGGGACGACGACAACAAACAACAAACAACAAACAACAAACAACAAACAACAAACAACAAACAACAAACAACAAACACAACAACAACAACAACAACAACAACAACAACAACAACAACAACAACAACAACAACAACAACAACAACAATCATTTAAGACTGGGGACACTCCGTTCTCACCAGTGCCAGGGTTTTCATAGGAGGCGGGCAATACCCCCACTTTGTGGGGGGGCCGGTTCAAGCTCTACCAAATTTCCAAACGACTCTTCGCCACCACCCACACCCAGCTTCCCGCCCTATGACGTTCGGACACTTCACTTCGTGGCATGCGGACGACCGTGGCTACTATTCAGGGCCCCGCGGCCGACGACGACGGCGTGCGCGCGCGAAGAAAAAACGAATGTGTCCCGCATGGTATTATTTGACAGGGATGATGGCCCTGGCAGGTGCGCAACCGTTGTTGCAGAAGTTCGAAGCACGTGAAAAAGTTGCTCGCAAGAGCCCGTTTGACAGAAATGTTGAAAAAGTATTGGGTTTCCTAAGAAATCCGCAAGAGCGCGCGGGATGAATGTTTGAAACTTTTTTTTTTTTTTTAAAAAACCATTGGGTTTTTCATGTTTTTATGTTAAAATCGCTACGAAAACTAAGGTTTTGGAAGGATTTCATCTTGCGCGCGCGAGTGTGCACTTCGTGTCATTTTTTGCAAAGGATTCTTGAAGTTTGGTTATGTTGCGCGGTGCTCAAATTCCTAAGAAACCCAATGATTTTTGAAGATTTCGGCGTGCGCGCGCGAAGAAAAAACGAAGTGTCCCACATGGTATTATTAGACAGGGATGATGGCCCTGGCAGGCGCGCAACCTTTGTTGCAGAAGTTCGAAAAAGTTGCTCGCAAAAGCCCGTTTGACAGAAATGTTTAAAAAGTGTTGGGTTTCCTACGAATCCGCAAGAGCGCGCGGGATGAGATTTTGACTTTTTTTTTGAAAAACCATTGGTTTTTTGATGTTTTTATGTTAAAATCGCTGCGAACACTAAGGTTTTGGAAGGATTTCGTCTTGCGCGCGCGAATGTCCACTTTACCTTATTTTTTGCAAGGGATTCTTGAAATTTGATTATATTAGAACAAGAAATGTCATTTTCTATTGTTTTTTGCAAGGGAAAGCGGATTACAACAAAACAACCGGATCCTGTACACACCCTCTTTTCTGAGGCTTCCTCACGAAAATGATGAAAATGTAGCTGCGGCCTAGGCGGCGCAGGGGGGGCGCGCACCAGGGGGCCCAACAATAATTATTCTTTAGAATAAATAATGTTCAACACCAACAACAACAACAACAACAACAACAACAACAACAACAACACCAACAACTACAACAACAACACACAACAACACCAACAACAACAACAACAAACAACAACAACAATAATCCACATCGCGGAATTCCACTTCAGCCACGCACCCAGGGACAGTGAATGACCGTTCGGTTCAGCCCCCTCACTCTGATATGTCGTGCAACCTGTGTGTTGCAAGCTATGTGGTGCGGAACTTTGCTGCAACCTAAGTGGTGCAAACTATGTGGTGCAGTTTATATGGTGCAGTATATGTGTTACACTCTATGTGGTTCAATTTTTGCGGTACACTATATGTGATGCAAGCAATGATGTGCAATCTGGGTTGTGCAATCTGGGTTGTGCAATCTTTGGAGCAATCTAGGTGGTGCAGTCTAGGTTTGCACTGCAATCTATGTGGTGCAATCGACGTGGTGCAATCGACGTGGTGCAGTCTGTGTGGTGCAATGTGTGTCATGCAGTACATGTGGTGCAGCAATCGACGTGGTGCAATCTGTGCGGTGCAGTCTATGTGGTGCAATGCGTGCTGTTGAATCTGTGCGGTGCGTTCTATGTTCACAGTCGAGGCTGCGCCGGGGCAGCGACGGGGCGGCTACGAGGCACCCGCAGTCACCACCGAGCCGCCAGACCGCCGCCCAGGCCCAGACGACGGGCAGCGACGAGGCGGCGACGGGGCGCCGACGGCGAGGACGGAGCCGCCAGCCGCCAGCCAAGCGAGAACCCCTCGGTGTGAGCACTGTCTGGGGAGCCGTGTGTCAGTCCGAGCTATGTTTCCTGCCGTTCTGCGTTTGCGCCAGCGGCTCAGGCCACTCCTCCGACCTCCAGACGAGCCTCTGTCGCATGTTCTCTGGGGGGCCTCTTGGAGCGTCGTCGGGTTCCGTGGCTCTCGCTGTCCCGCCGCCCCGCGCGCCCGGGGCAGCTCCAGGGTCGCGGCTTTGGCTCGCCTTGCCCCAGGGGCACCAGCTGGTTGGCATAAGGGCCCTCCGCCTCTCCTCGAGCCCCGCAGGCGCCACGGCCTCAGCCAGTCAGGCCGTGCCTTTTACCACGCGGCGCTCGGTCTTTTGTCGCGCCTAGCGGGCTTCGTGTCACCGCCCACCAAACCACCCCAACCCAACCCGAAGGTCCCGATTTGCCCTCCATTCCCAGTCGGGCTGGGTCGGGGAGCACTGAGACAGCACACATGAAGCCCGTACCCACCCCAACCCGAAATTCGGGTCGTCGGGTTGGGTGGCGGTGGTCTGGTAGGTAGTCATGGTGGCTCCAGCTGTTCAGGTGGTGTTTCTTTGCCCCGCGGCATTCGGGTTGGCTCTGCAAGGTCACTGTGATGAGCATGTCCAGCAGGGACGGCGGCCGCAGGCTCTGCTTCTCGAGGCGGCGGCTCTGCCCGTGGGCGAGCCCGGAGCTTCGCCACGGTGCCTGCCATCCTCTTCTTTTCTGGTCTCGCGCGAGGACGCTGCTGCGTCCTCTTCCTCCCGAGACTTCGGGGCTGGCGGGCAGCACAGTTGCCCCGCCGCCCCGGCTCCCTCGGGGGCCTCCACGGTATGCTCTGGGCTAGTGGCGGACCTGGGCAGCGGGCTTTCGCTCCCGTGGCTCAGCTCGGTGGTCGTCCTCTTGTCGGCGACCGCCCCGACCTGTTGCCGCGCAGGGCGCCGCCGTGGCGCCTGCGCAGCGGGGCCTCCAGCGGCGGTTCCGCGCCCCAGTCCTGGCGCCCCCAGGCCGTGCTGGGGTTGCAGGGCCGCTGAGCCTCCTATCCCCTTGGCTGCGCGCGAGGGAGAAGTGCTGTTAGCCTCATGATGTTCCAGCCTACTCGATCCTTGATCACCAGGAAGAAGCTCGAGCACCAAAGAACGTACCGAGACTGGGGGGTTTTCGCGCGCCGGGCCCTGGCATTCGAGACTCGTCCGACACCGTTTCGAAGTTATTTCTGGGATATGGTCCTTGAGCACGATGGCAGCAACATCATGTTATCCTCTTCTTTCCTCGTCGTCGTCGTCCTCGTCGTCGTCGTCGTCGTCGTCGTCGTCGTCGTCGTCGTCGTCGTCGGCGTCGGCGTCGTCGTCGGCGTCGGCGTCGGCGTCGGCGTCGGCGTCGGCGTCGGCGTCGGCGTCGGCGTCGGCGTCGGCGTCGTCGCGTCGTCGGCGTCGGCGTCGGCGTCGGCGGCGGCGGCGGCGGCGGGCGGCGCGCGGCGGCGGCGGCTGCGCGCCGCGGGGCGGCCGGCCGAGGCCGCGGCCGCCTGGCCGTCCAGGGGCCCCCGCGGGCGCTGCGCGGCGGGCCGCTCTCCCCCGCGGCCCGCGGGGACGGCGCTCCGCGCGGGGCGCCCCCCTCCGCGCGGGGGCCGCTC
>CAUYUJ010016328.1:37500-60000 GCA_963575745.1 Prorocentrum cordatum | reverse complement strand
TCCGAGCCGCCTCTGCCGCCGCTGCCGCCGAGGGCCGCCGAGGGCCGCCGAGGGCCGCCGAGGGCCGCCGAGGGCCGCCGAGGGCCGCCGAGGGCCGCCGCCAGCGCGTTGGCGCCCAGGGCGCGGCAGGCGTCGCCGGCGCCCAGCACGGTCGCCGACGGCAGCTCGCGCCGCCAGCTGGCCGAGGGCGGCCGCAGCTGCAGGTCGTGCCACTGCTCGAGTTGAGTCGGGCACGTCCCCCTCCCTGCAGGAGGGATCTTCAGAAACAGTTTTTCAGAGATAGTCTCGGGGGGATTTTTGGACTGCTTTGGACCATGTGGGGTGGGGGGGGGGGCACTTTGGGGCATCTTTTGCCCAAGTCCCTCCGTAGGGGGACAGGCCCGACCAAGTGCTCGAGCTCCGACGCGGGCACGACCGAGCGGCGGACGGCGGAGGGCCGCGGCGTGGGAGTCGGCGGCGGCCCCGCCGAGCGCTCTCCGCGCAGAGTCGGCGGCGGCCTCGCCGACGGCCCGCGCCGGGTGCAGTGCCACAGTGCGGGAGGAGGCCTGACGATGTTGTCTTCGGGAGCTATTGAAGCCGAGTCGTCGACAAGACGGGGCTCTGGGGGACGTCGTGGGGTTTCTTGGGAGGCTTCTTGGGTCTTGGGGGCTCCCTGGGGGCTGGCATTCTGGGGCCTGTGGGAGCTTCTTGGGGCCCTGCTGGCGGTCTCGCGAGGACCGCCCCTCGGTGCGTGGCGGAAGTGGGGCGGAAGCATGTTGTGCTCATGCGGGACGGGAAAATGGCCACAGCCACTGCTTCTTGTTTGCGCCGCCTTCCAGCCGGCCGAAAAAGAAGCAGTGGCTGTGGTCATCTCCCTGGTGCCGAGCTCAACGAAGATGGCCAACAGCCGCTGCCTTGTTTCTGCGGGCTGGAGGGCGGCAACAAAAGAAAAGCAGTGGCTGTGGTCGTTTTCACGCCCCGTGCACACGGGCCCAGCCCCCAGGTCACCACCCACCAAACCTTGTGAAAGTCGATTAGTGGAGAGGAAGCGTGTTGCCAAATCATTTCCAGATGTCTAAAGCATGTGTTGAACATGTTTTACACGTGTAAAAACGTGTTTCAAACCTGTTAAGAACATTTTCCCGACATCTTAGATACCTTTTTTATATCAATGATAGGACTGCTAGGGTGTCCATTGTCGTGGCACCCACAAACCAAACCATCCCTGCCCAACCCGAAGGCCCCAATGTGCCCTCCATTCCCGGGGGGAGGGGGGGCGTCGGGCCCCCGCCCGAAGCTCGGGTCTTCGGGGTGGACTGGGGTTGTCTGGTGGTGCGGGCCCCAAGAGTGTACGCCACCACCACCTCCACTCCTCCTCCTTCCTCCACCCGCCTCTTCCCCTCTTCCTTCCTGGGGGAGGGAGTGGAGAGGAGGTGAGGGGGCTGGTGGGGTGGTGGTGTATTGGATTTTGGAGCCCCGTAGGGAGGTAGGCCCCCATGGTGGGCGGCAGCTTGGCGCTGGACTTCGAAGCCCCTGCCCCGAGGGCGGGCCCGACGGCCGCCGGCGCAGTCGACCCCGATCGCTCGGGGTGGGGTTAAGTCGGGCCTGCCCCCCTCTTCAGGAGGAATCTTCAAAAATAGCCACACAAGAGTCGGGGGACGATGTTTTGATGATTTTTTTTTTTTGTGTGCGTGTGTGTGTGAGAGAGATAATTTTCGGACTATTTGTGAGTCCTCTTCGAAAATCCGCCTGCAGGAGGACATGCCCGACCCCAGGTTAGGTCGGGCATGTCCCCCAACAGGCGGATTCTTGAGACCCAGACAATCATCAAAACATGCCCCCGAATCGCCAACAGAATCACCAACACATCGTCCCCAGGTCATTTTTTCAAGACGTTTGAAGATTCCTCCTGTAGAGGGACGTACCCGATCGAAGCCGAAGGCTGTGGCTGGACAGGCGTGCCGCCGGGACGAGCCGGCCCCGCTCGGCGACGGGGCGGCGTCCCAGGCCGCGTTGGGAGCCGTGCGCCGCGGCGGCGCGCCGCCGCGCGCTCCCCCCGCGGGGGGCCGCGTGCGGGGGCCAGCCGCCTCGCGTCCGTCGGGTCCTCCCGTCCTCCTCCTCCTCCTCCTCCTCTCCTCGTCCTCCTCCTCGTCCTCCTCTCCTCCTCCTCCTCCTCCTCTCCTCCTCCTCCTCCTCCCCCCCTCCTCTCTTCTCTCCTCTCTTCTCCCCCGCCTCTCTTCTCTCCTCTCTCCTCCCCCGCCTCGTCTCCTCCCGTCCTCTCTTCCTCCTCCTCCTCCTCCTCCTCCTCCTCCTCCTCCTCCTCCTCCTCCTCCTCCCCCTCTCCTCTTTCTCCCTTCCCCCTTCCCATCCTCCCTCCTGCCTCTCCTTCCCGCTACTCCCTCCTGGTCCCTCACTCCTTCGGAGTGGTGGTCGCGAGGCGTACCCACGGGATCCCCCCACCGCCAACTTGTGCAGAGTGTTGGTTGCGAGGTGCACCCGCGGAAGTCTCCCATCTCTACCATTTCGGTGGAGGGGTGGGCATCTCTGTCTACTCCTTCGCAGTCTTCTCCATTCATTGCTGCTGTGCTGTCGTCGTCTCGACTGCACTGTTGCATGCTCGCTCGCGTCCCTCCCCTCGCCTTCCGAGGTGGTGCACGAATGGAGCCAGCGCGGGTTCGGCTTCATAAACCTTTCCGATGGCAGGCCAGAGCCTGCTGCCCTCCGCCCGAGGGGGAGGAGGATTAGAAGTAGTAGGAGGGAGGAGGGAGGAGGAAAAGGAGCCGGAGGAGGAGGAGGACGTGGAGGAGGAGGAGGAGGAGGAGGAGGAGGTGGTGGTGGGAGGGGGAGGGGGCAGGTGCAGGTGTAGCAGGAGGAGGGAGAGGAGAGAGAGGATGGAGCAGGTGGGAGTGGATGATGGAGTAGGTCGGGGGGAGGCGGGGGCTATCGTGAACATTTGGGGCGGCACAACCACTTTCTCCTCCTACCTGGGACGAATGCCTGGTGTGCAGCCAGAGAGAGCTTCGATAGAACGCAATACCACCGACCGTGAACCTCTGGCCGAGCAGCTTGTCGTGGGTCGAGGCCGCCATCCTGCCCCACGCGTAGTTCGAGATCGGTCGAACTCGCAGCCAAGTCCGGGCTTGGACTGCAGTGGGCATAGGATGTTATCCTGGTTGGAAGCGGACACGGCCTGCACGGGGGTGGTGGCTTGTTCCAGCCCACGCCAGATTCATTGGCCACCCCGCGTAGTCTGCTACATGAGCGGAACAGCAGACTCTCGGTTGGCCTCTCGTGGTCCTCCATAATGCGCGCGCGCGTGTGTGTGTGTGTGTGTGTGTGTGTCCGTGCGTGCGTGCGTGCGTGCGTGCGTGCGTGCGTGCGTGCGTGCGTGTGTGTGTGTGTGTGCGTGTGTGTGTGCGCGTGTGTTGAACAGTGGGAATCGAACCCCAGCCCCCACAATGATGGATTTTACATGTCAGCGTTTCGCATTTACGGCGAATGAGCGTAAATGTAGGCGCCCAGTCGGCGAGACCATTGCCAGCTGCCGCAGGTGGGCCCCGCGCGCGCGGCGACGTACTGGGCCCAGTCGACGCGGCCGCGCCCGCGCCGGCATTCGGAGGGCGACGCGTGCCACGGCCGCGGCTCGCAGTTTGAGGCGACGGCGGCGCTGTCCCTCGCGCGGCAGCGCCGCTGGCCCAGCCGAAGGGCCTCGCGCCCGCCTCCGTCGCCCCCTCGTGACCCCGCCGTCGGGAAAGTTTCGATCGGGAGCGTTTCTCTTAGGGCAACATGGCCAATTTAAAGTTTCGTGGCGTTTGTATAGACGCGTTTCCCGTTTATATGAACTTTCCCAGGCCATCCCGCGCGAGACTTTCTGCTTCGGAAGAATTCAACTTGATTTTATGTGGGGTTAATTCCCTACCCAGGCTCTGCCTAGAAGGGTTCTTACTCTCTTAGCTTAAGGGGCCGGGCAGTGTAAAGCGCCCCGGGCGGTTCCCCCAGTCCCCGCCCCGCGGTTCCCCCAGTCCCCTGGAGCTTTAGCTTTAGCTTTAGTTTTAGCTTTAAGTTTAGCTTCAGCTTAGCTTTAGCCTAGTTTTAGCTTAACTGTAGCTTAGCTTTAGCTTATATTTAGCTTAGCTTTAGCTTAGCTTTAGCTTAGCTATAGCTTAGCTATAGCTTGCTTTAGCTTAGCTTTAGCTTAGCTTCAACTTAGCTTTAGCTTAGCTTTAGCTTAGCTTTAGCTTAGCTTTAGCTTAGCTTTAACATATCTTTAGCTTATTTTAGCTTAGCTTTAGCTTATCTATAGCTTAACTTTATCTTAGCTTTCGCCTAGCTTTCGCTTAGCTTTAGCTTAGCTTTAGCTTAGCTTTACCGTAGCTTCAGCTTAGCTTTAGCTTAACTTTAGCTTAGCTTTAGCTTAGCTTTAGCTTAACTTTAGCTTAGCTTTTGCTTAGCTCCAGCTTAGCTCTAACTTAGCTTCAGCTTAGCTTCAGCTTAGCTTCAGCTTAGCTTTAGCTTAGCTTTAGCTTAGCTTTAGCTTAGCTTTAGCTTAGCTTTAGATTAGCTTTAGCTTAGCTTCAACTCAGCTTTAGCTTAGCTTTAGCTTAGCTGTATCTCAGCTTTACTGTTACTACTAATGCTGCTTTCCTAGGGGCTCCAACTCGTAGGTAGGGTCACACTGGGATAATATCATATTCATTCGCCTAGTGCCAAACATTATTTTTTGGGGTGGGTCTAAACTTTTCGATGCGCGCCCGTGCGGGGCGGGCCCCGGGCGCCGCCTGGGGCTCTTGCCAGGGCTGCCAAGGGCCGGCGCGCCCGCTGGTTCTTGCCCTGGCACAATCTCGCGAAGTTCCACAATGATTTTGGGCATTGACCGCGTGCCAGCACAGGGGAACGCCAAGTTTAAACTCCAATGAGCATGGCAGCAGCGTGCCGTTCGCATTGACTGTCGCGGCGTTGTCTTTGGCTGACCGTCGAGCAGTTTCCGCTCTCAGTTCGCGCGTCGTTTGACGGTCCCAGTGGTCTAAAGTCTCTCATGTGGGGGGCGGGGGGCGTTTTTCATGTGCTCGCGCGCGTGTGTGTGTGTGTGTGTGTGTGTGTGTGTGTGTGTGTGTGTGTGTGTGTGCGTGTGTGCGTTCGTGCGTGCGTGCGTGCGTGCGTGCGTGCGTGATTTTATCACACCACCTTCTGCATGGCCATTGTCGGGCTGTTCCATCGCGGTGCGTTCGACTAAGTTCGTTCGCAATTCGCACCTCCACCTGCCGACCGCGCCTGAGTTTCCTGTGCGCCGCCGGCTCAAACACGTGTGTGTGTGTGTACGTATGTGCTTGTTTGTTTGTCGGTTCATTGTGTGTCTGGGTGTCTGTGTGACTGTGTGTTTGTGTGTCTTGGTCTCGCTCGGACGTGTTTATTTTCGATGAGGGCCATCGAGGAGCAGAGTGGATCATCCAACGGAACACATCAACGCACGACATCGAAACGTGCATAAGGGGGATGGACGTCCGAGCGATGGCGAGGTGTGTGTGTGTGTGTTCCCCACCCTCGCTGCCTGTGCCCAAGCATGCGCATGGCATGGCTCATTCCCTGTGGACCCCGGCCCCTTTTCCCGAAGCGCCCGCCGCGCGCGCCGCTGGTCCGCTCCTCCCTCCGCTTCGCTGCCGCGCGCGAGGCGGCCATCGCCGAGCATGTGTGTGCGCGTGTGCGCGTGTGTCGCCGCCCCCGCGCCGCCCCCCGGCGCGCCCACCCGACTCCCCCATTCGGGCCCTCGGCGTCCCCTCCGCGCGTCCACTCCCCTTGCACCCCAGAAGGCGCGGTGCACACGCGGGCATCCCCCACATCCAAACGGGGGGGGGCCCCCCCAGGAGCGACGGAGGCCGACGGAGGGGCGATTCCCCTCCTCCCCGTTTTCCCCCCTTCTTTTTCCCCCTTCCCCCCCCTCCTCCCCCTTCCCCGTCCGTTCCCTTGCCCCCCCCGGGAACAGGCGAGTCTACGTGCACGCCTCCGCCATTGGCGGCGGCGACCTGGAGAGAGGGGAGCCCGTGCTCTGCTCGATATGCCCCGGCCGACGCGCCTCCGCCGGCCCCAGCCTCTCGGGCGGAGGTCGCCCGCCCGCCCGCCCGCCCCCCTTCCTTCTACATAGCGCTCTCTCTCTGCCTCTCTTTCTCCCTTTCTAGCTCCCTCTCTTTCTCTCTCCCTCACCCTCTCTCTCTCCCTCTCTCTCGCCCTCTCTCTCTCCCTCTCCCTCTCCCTCTCCCTCTCGCCCTCACTCTCCCTCTCTCTCTCTCTCGTTCCCCCTCGTTTCCTTCTGCATCACGCTCGCGCCGAGCCGCCAATTTCTTCAATCCGGTCACGCATGTTCGGCGACACGGCGCCACCGCCCCGTCACTGGAGGGACCGCGCACCCGGCGCGCATGGGAGCGTCCGTCCGTCTGTCCCGCTGCTGCTTCCCCTCCCTATGCCCTCCTGCCTGCCCCCCTCCCTGAGGAGGCCCAGGCAAAAAATGACCCCTCCCACCCCCCAAGTGTAATTCGAGCAGAAACAAAGCCGAAATCCAGCTGACCCCACCTGGGCTCTCGTGCATCTTTGCACGTTAGCGTGGCTATGGCGCGGGGGAAAAGGGGGGGCCACCCACTTTCCCCCTGCGCCTTTTCTGTCCCCCCCTCCTTCCAGTGGCTCTCGCTCAACTCTCCATCCATCATCGAGAGCTGGCGGAGCGAGCACGAGACAGGCACTGCAAAGCCTGGACCACCACTCCGTCTCCTCACGAGGCGTTTGTCTTAGTGGCCAAGCTGATGCCGGAGAAGCCGTCTCCGCTGCTGGACCAAACAAAACATTACCGCAGGATTGTAACAGTGAGGCCGACGCCCCCGTGCAGCACGCCCCCCTACACCCCAGGCACCTCACCACGGGCAGGAAGAGGTGATCATTTTGGCAACATGCAGGGTGTGGCGCGTGGGGCTAAGTGTCTGATCATTTCAGGAGCGCGTTGAGGGGGTCAGGACCGAACAGGATCCCCTCGAGTTCGGGCTATCAAACAACGGGCACAACCCAGGCAACGCCTCATTGAACCCATTCCATCGAACTCGGTGGGGCTTCCGGCAGCGGATGTTCTCAGAGGCCCCTAAGAGGCCCCAAGAGGCCCCCAATACCCAGGCACGGTGGCGGGATGGTAGATCCGCCGCCCCCTTTCGGCTTGCCACAGGGGTGCCTGGTTTGGTTTTAGTTCCCTACCTAGGCTCTGCCTAGAAGGGTTCTTACTCTCTAGCTTAAAGGGGCCGGGCAGTGGAAAGCGCCCCGGGCGGTTCCCCCAGTCCCCGCCCCGCGGTTCCCCCAATCCCCTGGGAGCTTTAGCTTTAGCTTTAGCTTTAGCTTTAGCTTTAGCTTAACTTTAGCTTAGCTTTAGCTTAGCTTTAGCTTAGCTTTAGCTTAGCTTTAGCTTAACTTTAGCTTAGCTTTAGCTTAGCTTTAGCTTAGCTTTAGCTTAGCTTTAGCTTAGCTTAGCTTTAGCTTAGCTTTAGCTTAACTTTAGCTTAGCTTTAGCTTAGCTTTAGCTTAGCTTTAGCTTAGCTTTAGCTTAGCTTTAGCTTAGCTTTAGCTTAGCTTTAGCTTAGCTTTAGCTTAGCTTTAGCTTAGCTGTAGCTAGAGCTAGCTTAGCTTTAGCTTAGCTTTAGCTTAGCTAGCTTAGCTAGCTACTACGAATGCTGCTTTCCTAGGGGCTCCAACTCCCAGGTAGGGTCGCACCCGGATATTTTTTTCCCAAAGAGCTCCCCCTGGGGCTTCGGCCCAGCGCGCCGGCCACCCAGAAGGCTTGCCCAGAGGTGGTTGCCAACGTTTTCCCTGCTCCAAAAGTGCTCCAAGATGGCCCGAGATGGCCTCCAAGTTCGCCGAAGATGATCCAGCATGGCCTCCACGACGGTCCAACAGCGTCCAGGATGCCTCCATGTTTGCCCAAGAAGCCTCCAAGACCGCCCAAGATGGCCTCAAGATGACGGCAGACGGCCCAAGAGGGCCTCCAGGAAGGCTCGAAGAGACCAACATCATTCAGTTTCTTTTGTTCTTGAAGGATTTCAGCGTTTGCTTGTTTTCGGCCTTCCGACAGGCCGAGAGCCCTCCTCCTCCTCCTCCCTCCTCCTCCTCCTGCTGCTCCTCCTCCTCAGGAGGAGGAGGAGGCGGAGCAGGAGGAGGAGAGAGGAGGAGGAGGAGGAGGAGGAGGAGGAGGAGGAGGAGGAGGAGGAGGAGGGGGGAGGCAGGGAGGAGGAGGAGGAGGAGGAGGAGGAGGGAGGAGCAGGAGGAGGGAGGAGGAGAGGAGGAGGAGGAGGAGGCGGAGGAGGAGGAGGAGGAGGCGGAGCAGCAGGAGGAGGAGGAAGAGGAGGAGCAGGAGGAGGAGAAGGAGGAGGAGGAGGAGAAGGAAGAGGAGGAGGAGGAGGAGGAGGAGGAGGAGGAGGAGGAGGAGGAGGAGGAGGAGAAGGCCCACAATAGGCCATGATGGCCAAGAGGTGATGGGCGTCATCGTTTTCTTATTCATGGTTTGGCCAATCGGCGCGCGGCCCTCGCCCCCCCCCCCCCCCACTAAGGAGTAGATCTTTGCTGCTATTGGAGCCTGTGTCGAGCGAGCGGCATTTCCCCGCAGGGCTTACCGCCGCAAGCAGTTGCATGAAGCAGAGGTACAGAGCCAGACCTCCCCACTCCCGCCCTCCCTTCTGCTCATTGTCGAAACGCCGAATAAGAAACGTTCACCTGTCTGCAGCTGCTGCTACCCCTCGGCGGCGAGCGAGGGGGGAAGCAAGAAGGAGAAGTCCTCAGAAGGCGGCGGCGGCGGGGCTTCTCGGAAGCCCTCCGGCCTTCTGAGAATTGTTTTTGGCGTCTTCGGGGAAGGCTTGGCAAGTTCCTCAGAAGGCCTGGGCCCCTTCTCACTTTCCCCCGAGGCTCGCCGTCGAGCCATCCCCTCCGCGCTGCACTCGAGCCGGACTCGGAGAGCTGCGCGTGCTTTCGGAGGAGTCGAGCTCGGCCCGCACTGCGCCATCCTCCTGCTCCCCTCGGCGGGGGCTCGCGGACAAGAGGACCCTAAGAATCCAGGGAAGTGGGCCGCCTCGGAGGTGCTCCGGCCCGCGCAGGACCGCGGCCTCTCGCGGGCTCCGCGCGCCGCCCGGAGAGATTCGGAGCGCCTCGCGCACGGTCGGGCCGAGGTACAAGATCGAGGTCGATTCGGGGAGGGTGCCCTAATTCGGAGGTTGATAGGCCTCCTACCCTGACACGTCGATTAAGGAATTGGCTGTTTTCGGTTCGCGAGAGGGCGTCGCGGCCGTCGTTTTTGCGGGTCCAGGTCCGTCGGTTTCGGTCCCGGGCCGTTTACACTAAGGGGAGGCTTACTAAAGGGAAGCTTGTCCACCGCCGACTAATAGTCTTCGTGCTTGTTGGATGTTCTTGTGCATCCTGGGGGAGGGTTCCTCGAATGTTCTTCAGTTTGGCCCGCGGACGGTCTCATGTTCTTGAAGTGTGTTGTTGTGTCCTGGGTCTCGCCGCAATCCCACCAGCCCATCCAAAAACGATGCCCTGGCGAGTCGCCCTGATCAGGGATGTGGAGGAGCATGCACTGGAATAGTGGGCGGAAAGGGCTGGGGAAACCGCCATACCCCAAGGGGGAGAATGGAGGAGGAATCGCAGGAGGAGGAGGAGGAGGAGGAGGAGGACGAGGAGGAGGAGGAGGAGTAGGAGGAGGAGGAGGAGAGGAGGGGGAGGAGGAGGAGGAGGAGGAGGAGGAGGAGGAGGAGGAGGGAGGAGGAGGAGGAGGAGGAGGAGGAGGACGGGGAGGGGGAGGAGGAGGAGGAGGAGGAGGGATTGGCCAACGTGGGAACGCAAGATTCGCCGCTTGCTCTTCCCTTGTCCACGAAGGCGGATGTCTCCGCTTGTTTTGATGCAGATCACGGATTTGAGTTTCCCTGCAGAATTGCCTTCTAAATTTCATCGGCTGCTAAATTTCGCAGGCACCGATGGGGTCTGGGCGTAGATCGCCCAGCACCTCAAGTCCATGCTTGGCAGGGCTGAGATCCCGCTCGACTGGTTGGAGTGGGCCAGCGGCTCCTTCCTCCACAGTTTGGAGGGGGCCCAGTCCAGGCTCGAACGACGAGCCTACGAAAGCGGGGCATCCGTGGTGGAGGAGCTCCGTCGTGTTGGGGGGGGGATGCCGATGTGCCGCGGGAGCGGTGGCAACGGCGATGCGTGGACGTTTTCCAACACCGCGAGGCAGCGCTTCTTCATCGACACCTCCATCGTCAGCTCCTGGACAGGGCTATACCTGCGTTGCTGGGCCTGAGAAGCAGGATACCCCCGCCCGTCCAGGCCGCGGTCCTGCGGGGTGATTGCGACGGCTGGACTGCGGGCGCCCGCGCGAACTTCACCAGGGGCTGCCTGTTTCAGTGCGGCCGGGGTCAGGAATCACTTCGCCTCCTCCTCCTCATCCTCCTTCCTCTTCTCCTCCCCTTGCCTCTCCTTGCTCCGGGCGCGGCGCCGACGCGTTTTATGTGGGATCTCATTTAATTTTAACCGCCCGAATTTACGACCCATTGGCCATCTCTGTTCCTGTCCTAGCCCAGGGCCATGGCCGATCTTCGGGCGCCCGCGTGAACTTCACCAGGGGCTGCCTGTTTCAGTGGGGCCGGGGGCAGGAATCGCTTCGCCGCGGCGCGCGCTGCCAGGTCGTCGAAGAACTGGTGCCGAGTCGCGCGCGCCTCGCCCCGGCACGCCCCGGCTTGAAGTCTGACGATTCCTTGCTCGTTGCGACAGGTTTCGGCCGGAGCTAGCAGGACGTTTTGGGTGGTGAGGGCGTTGCGTCTCTAAGCGACGTCCCGTGCCACGAACGCCGCGCGTCGCGGGGACGCGGGCCTTTCGCGATGCAGCAGCGGGGCATTTTTGTTCCATCGGGGCTCTCCGACGTGTGCGCGCTGGCGGGACTGGCGGTGCTTGAGAACGCCGGGCCCCCACGCGTTGGCCGAGGCGGTGCAGGTTTTGGCTTCTCCTGCTCTTCTCCTGCATGTCCGTCCCGACCCGGGGGGGCTGGCGCGCGCCCGCTGGCTTCACCTCGCGGGCCTTTTCTTGCGGAACACGCGCTGCGCCTTCTGGCTCCCGCCGTGACGGCCCGGAGCATTCCGACACGTGCAGTGCGCCAGGGTGTCACTGTGGTTCGAGCTCGCGTCTTTGCGCTTCGTGGAGTGGGTTTGTAGCCCCCTTGAGGGGAAGCGGATTTGCCATCCAGTCTCATTCATTTAGACCTTCGACAGGCATCGTGGGCTTGTGCGCCGAGGTTGTGTTCATGGTGGAAAAAATGCAGCGCCTCTGCCTCCTGCTCCCCCCTCGTCCTCCTCCCCCGCCTCGTCGGAGCCGAAGGTCTGGAAACTGTTTTTTTTCCACGGTGGCACCGCCGGGCCATAGGGGCGCCCTGATTGACAGGCAGTCGGGCGACGACCCCAGTGCCTAGTTTGCCCTCCCTCCTCCTCCTCCTACTCCTCCTCCTTCTCCTCCTGCCCCTCCTCCTCCTCCCCCTCCTACTCCGCCTCCTTCTCCTCCTCCTCCTCCTCCTCCTCCTCCTCCATCCTCCATCCTCCATCCTCCATCCTCCATCCTCCATCCTCCATCCTCCTCCTCCTCCCCCGTCCTCCTCCTCCTCCTCCTCCTCCTCCTCCTCATCCTCCTTCCTCTTCTCCTCCCCTTGCCTCTCCTTGCTCCGGGCGCGGCGCCGGCGCGTTTTATGTAGGATCTCATATTCTTTCAACCTCTCGAATTTACGACCCATTGGCCATCTCTGTTCCTGTCCGAGCCCAGGGCCATGGCCGATCTTCGGGGCCATGGCTAGGTTTCCCGGCTCGCGGGCCGCTTTCTTCTTCCTCCCCCTCCTCCTCGGCCGCTCGCCCGGGCATGAGTCGTCACGAGTAGCCGACGCCTGCAGGAGGCCCGACTCCCGGGTTGCCCGAATTTCTGGCCAGAGCTTCGGCCGCGTTCGCAGGCTAGCCTTGCGACGAACAGGATGGTGGTCGGCGCGTTTGGCGAGGCACGTTGCCAATGCTATCGCTGTCCGCTCCCATCCCCTGCTCCTACGAAAACAGACATCTACATATACATACGTATGTATGTATGCATATATATATATATATATGTATTTATAGATATGTATGTATTTCTGGCTATAGGTGGATACATGTATCGATAGCCATGCCATCATATCGCCCAGTATACAGAGACGGACACATAGATCGATATATATATATATAGAATCCATCGTGGTCTCTCGATGTGTGGGTTTTTCTCGTGAGTTGACTTGAACGTCTAGTGCAGCTCAAACGCAACGTCACCTGCCAAACCTCCTCCTCACCCAAAGGGTGGTCTATGGAGGTATCCTCTTCTTTATCGGGGTGAAGTGCGACCCGCACCCATCCTGCCACGGGCGGTGCAGAGGGTCAGGACGGCATGCGGTCTCGCAGTCTTGCGGGGCAGTTGGGCTCCGTGCTCTGTCTGGGCGTCGTGGGCACTGTGATGAGCCCAATTACGGACGCCTCGTCTGGTTTCGTGGCGTTTTACGCCTCTGGAATACCCTCCCTTCAGAGATGGTGCTGCGTCGTCGTCGTCGTCGTCGTCGTCGTCGTGCCCTTGCTCTTCATTGCGTGCCACGTCTCGCTCCTCTCTGCTGCCTCCATGCCTCTGGCTGCAGCTCCCGATCTGCCGCTCCCGCTTCTGTGTTCCCCCTGTGGGTTCTGTCTCCTTTCCTTTGCTGCTGCTACCGCCACTGCTAGTGCTACGGCTAGTGCTACTGCTATTGCTACTGCTTGTCTTCTTTACTGTCCTTTTCCTGCACCTACCCGTCCCCCCGTCTCCTCCTCTTCCTCTTCCTCCTCCTCCCCTACCCACCTTTCCTGGCGCAGGAGAAGCAGCGATTGCAGAAGCAGATGCAGATGCAGCAACAGCAGCAGCAGCAGCAGCAGATGCAGGGCATGATGATGCCCATGATGCCCATGATGATGCCCATGCAGGACCGAGAATGTGTTGTTCTCGTTGGGTTGAGGGGTAGGATGTGTAATCATATAAAAGTATATATATATATATATATCGGCTTTTCGCATTCACCACGGTGAAGGTGCTCTGATATCTTGCTGGCGAGGCGCAGTCAGACAGAAATCGGGGGGGGGCGGGGCGTTCTTGCTAGTTAGTGGTATGGCGGGCGCGCATGTGCCGCACAGGGTAGTCGACTCGGTTTATCACTGTCTAACATATGGGTCGTCTACTTTTCCTTGAGCAGCTTCTGTACCACGCTTGGACCAACGTTTTGTTTTATATGAGCCTGCGCGGTCAATCATTCTTTTCTGCTTGACCTGTCAAGTTTTCCAACTTTCAGTGAGCGCTGAGTTGACGTTGACCTGAGTCTGGTATTCCATGTTCTTTTCAGTTCGTCCCCCTTCACCTCCACCTTCCCCTCCTCAGGTGCTCGTCCTCGTCGCCCTGCGTAGCTTTTTCGTGGTCAGCAGCGGTACTCAGCAGCACTGTGCTCCCGTCGTCCTTTGCTGGCCAGAGTATGCCGGCCCTTTTGTATTGTGGTCGTGCTGGCATTGGCGTTGCTGGTAGTTCCGCTTAGCCCCGTTGCTTTGCCGTGGTGCTGGCTGTAATTGCCAGTAGCCCTAGACGCCCAGGGACTATTGAGGATCCGAGGGCGCTCCACGACATCCCTCCTCGAACTTAAACGCGAGTCTTTCCCGCGAAGTGGCGGCGCCCCAGGGCCCAGAAATTTCAATGCTCGCGCCGACATTGGCGACTGCAATCACAAAAATCGGACCCCGCGGGTCGCGTTTCGCGCGTCGATCAACGTTTGAGAATTCGTTTCGTTTCGAGGAGGGTTGTAGTGCCTAAGGCACGGTGGTGGATGCGTATACTGTCCGTTTTCAAGGACCCATTCATGCGTTGTGGGACACAAGGCGGTAACGGTGAGAGTTGGGTTGCCTGGAAGGGTCGCTATGCACAGAGTCTGTGGTTCCGTTGTCAAGGGGGATCATGAGGACCCATTTCTTGTCTGCACACGGCGCTATCACTTCACCGGTGTAAAGTGGCATGCGGTAGTGCCGTGTTTGTGCGTGTTGATGGTTTCCTGATGTGTTTTTGAGTGTGCACGCAGAGGTGCTTGCCTAGTACTCCTGTCGTCTTATTTTCGGTGGTGCTTATTCCGAGCACGTGGATGCCAGTGTGCTCGCATCTTGCCGCTGGCTACATCTCATTGTTATGGAATGCAGTGCCCGATCCACGGTAGGCGCAGATGATGCAGATGCAGATGATGCAGCGGCAGATGGTCCGTTCCTCAGCTGCACACGCCAACAGGAAGTGAGTTGTGGGCATGCTAGGTGGCTCAACGTCCACGGTACTGTAAGCTGCTTTCTTGTGCGCGACATGCGCGACATGTTTTGACATTGATGAGGCGAATGAGGGGGAGGGGAATGAAGATGTAGAGGAGGAAGAGGAGGAGGAGGAGGATGAGGAGGAAGAGGAGGAGGAGGATTAGACTGAGGACGAAGGTGAATTGAATAAGGAGTAGGGTTGGTGATGATGAGTAGGAGGGGGGAGGTTGGAGGCCGATCGATGAGGGTTCTCGGGTGCAGAGTGACGACAAAAACGTGCCCTTCTGGGCGCACGGAGAAGGAGGGGACAATGAGAGCCGTCACCAGTCCAAAGGGAGAAGAGTAGGAGGGTGAGGATGATACCGAGTTGGAGGAGGATGTAGTGGAAGTGGAGGAGGATAATCAGGAGGCCATGCCTGAACTTCGCGTTTGGAGAGTACTGGTGCCCATGCAGACGATCAGTGTCCAGAGGACCAGCTTTGTTCGCATGACGTTTCGAAAGGGAACGGATGGCGGGGGTTCGATGGGAAAACATGGTGTGCATTTGGGTCGTCGTGCGCAGAGCGTTTGCCACACAGCGACCACACCTGTTGCCAGAGCAATTGAGGGCGAGATCTGTCGCGCCAAATGGTCACAGGCCGCCAGGAACAACGTACATCCGGACTAGAACACTGCACGAGTCAGGGCAATCTGCCTCGGAGCAGCGACGCGCTGCAGAGGATGAGACGAACAAGTCGTGCTGATTGTGCCCGCGGCATGGCAGATCTTGTCGGAGTCCTCCTGAGGACACCGAGCTTCTTGCACCCAGCACGCGCGATAGCGCCGGCCAACGCCTGAAAGAGACACTGACGAACCAGGATGCTCAGAAGCAGCACGAGGAGGAGGGGCAGGGGAGGGAGGGAGGCAGGCTGGGGAGGGATGGGGAGGGAGGGAACGAGAGAGGGAGTGGTGGGCGGGAGGGAGGGAGGCACAGGGCATAGGGAAGTGAGGGGGGTGAGGGAGGGAGAAGAGGGGGGTGGCAGGCGGGGGGGTGGGGTGAGGGAGGGAAAGAGAGATGGCAGACTGGCAGGAGAGGGAGGTGTGGGAGGGAGGAGGGAGGGAGGGGGTATGGGGAGGGGGGGGGGGTGAGGGAGGGGGGAAGGGTTGCCTGGGGAAGCGTGGCGCGCCCCCGCGGGCGCCGCCAAGGGCATGGGCGGCTGCGGCATGGGCATGGGCGGCTGCGGCATGGGCGGCTGCGGCGGCATGGGGATGATGGGCGGCGGCGGCTGCGGCTGCGGCATGGGCATGGGCGGCTGCGGCATGGGCGGCTGCGGCATGGGCATGGGGGGGTTCGACCAGCAAGGCCCCGCGCGCTGGCGGGCTCGGGGCAGTCTTTCTCTCGTCCTCGTCCTCGCTCTCGCTCTCGTCCTCGTCCTCGTTCTCGCTCTGTCCTCGTCCTCGTCCTCATCTCGCTCACGCTCGTCCTCGTCCTCGTCCTCGTCCTCGTCCTCGCTCTGTTTGGCGTCCTCGGTCGTCGTTTTTCTGTCTCGCTCGCATCCCGTTGGACTCGTCGGAGAGGCCGTCGTTGCCCTGGTCCCTGGCGATGCGTGAGCCGGAAGAAACTGAAGTGGTTCGAGGAGCCGCTGCCTGGGGGTTGAAACTAATTTGGTGGCCTTCGCAGTCGGGATGCTGCATGCCTCTCAGGCCAACACATGGCCGAACGGGCGGGTCGGTGAACCTTATCAGCGGTGCTGTTTCAATGATTCCTCTTCAGCTGTCTCAGATGCCAGCTTGGGCTATATATTGTCCAATCTTGGAACCCGTATTCCCGATTTCTTTTTTGGATTCAGAGGTGTACTGACGACCATCTTTGAAAACCCCTGGTTGATCCGTGAAGCTGAGTGTCAGCGGCCCTTGACATGTTTCCAAGTCTTCGAGGCTTCAACATTGAGGAGGTATCTTTGCCCACGGTGGCTGACGGCCAACTGTGGTTGACGGATTCCTCCATTCGGGGGGTCACCCCAGATTTTGACGGTGGAATTTGTTTCTATACTCATTAGGGCAGGTCACCATTCTGGGTTACCCGACTTGTACCCTTATTGATTCGAACGTGCATGTATCTTTTTGGTGAACAGCGTCGTGGACGTCCAATCTATATGGGATCAGTGTCTTGCACTGCTTGCGCAGGAAGAGAGAGAGAGAGAGAGAGCCTTTCTGGCCGAAGTCACGGACACAATGTGGTCTCGCGCTTAGAGATTCAGAGTTGCAGTCCAGTGCTAGTTGAGCGACGCAAAATCACGGAGTCGTCTGCGCCGACATTGGCGCGTAAGCTGCCCGCGTACTAAAGGTCGCGCGTAAGCGCCCTCGTCTCCAGTGTGGCGCGGCGTGCCGGGCTCTCCGCCCGCGTAAGCTGCGGCGCAGGGTCGCCGTGCCATCTTGCGTGCGACCCGTTTTTGATCGTCGCTCGGCTGGGAAGCGCGCCTGCCTGGTATTGATGGGGCCTGCTTTCCACCACCACCATAAGTTGAAGGGGGATGGGGTCCTCCTCCTACTCCTCCCCATCCTCCTCCTCCTCCTCCTCCATCTCCTCCATCTCCTCCTCCATCTCCTCCTCCTCCTCCTGCTCCTCCTCCTCCTCCTCCTTCTCCTCCGACGTTGGCGCGTAAGCTGCTCGCGTAGGGTCGCGCGTAAGCGCCCTCGCCTCCAGCGCAGCGTAACGCGCGCTGGCGGCCCGCGTCAGCCACCGCGTAAGGTCGCTGTGCCATCTCGCGCAAGTACCCTTTTTGATCGTCGCTCATCTGGAGGGCGTCGTCGTGGAGTGACAGATCCCTCCAGCGGGTCCAAGACGGAATTTGCACGGGGCCCTCAGCGGGTGTGATGACGGGCCCTGACGGGCCCCGCCCCCGGCGGTACCGCGCTCTCTCTCTCTCTCTCTTTCTCTCTTTCTCTTTCTTTATCTCTCTCTCTCTCTCTCTCTCTCTCTCCGTGGGTCTGACGATCGCAAGCACGTGCTTGCGCGATTCAGACACGGGTGTCATTCGCACTGCTGGTGCTTTTTTTCCTGAACGGGCTTGTCGACCAGTCACCCGGCGCGTTCCATTACTCGCAAAGTGCCTATTCGCAGACGTCCGAGGCACCACATGCCCGCCTCCGACGTGATGGATCGTAGATCCCTCGCGGCGGCGCCAGGCCATGTGCAAGTAGTTGCAGTCGACCCGCACAGTGAGGATGGACACCCTTCCCAAGGGTACCCTTGCACGTCCTTGCCTCCTCGGTCCATCCTGGGCCACTTGCGTTGGCCGCGCCCCGTTCGTGCTCGTGCTGCGGGCCGACTGCACTCTTTTGTGCGAACCGCGGAAGGCGCGCGCTCGCCCAGCCGCGGCCCCTCTGCCGGACCCCGTGCCCCCCCCCCCCAAAGGCCACCTGGAGGGCGTGGTCGTGGAGTGGAGCGACCGAGGCGCCCGCCCGTCCGCAAGGGCCAGCGCCACCGGGGAGGAGGAGGATGATGAGGAGGAGGAGGAGGAGGAGGGGGAGGAGGAGGAGGAGGAGGAGGAGGAGGAGGAGGAGGAGGGGGAGGAGGAGGAGGAGGAGGAGGAGGAGGAGGAGGGGGGGAGGGGGAGGGGAGGGGGGAGGAGGAGGAGGAGGAGTAGTAGAGGAGGAGGAGGAGGAGGAGGAGGAGGAGGAGGAGGAGGAGGAGGAGGGATGGAGAAGGGGGGGCTGCTTCGGGAGGCGCGCGGGCACGGCGGTGCGCGGCGTGGGCTCGGCGGTGCCTCTCTCCGGCCCCTGGCCGCCTCCCGGCCCCTTCGTCCCCTCTCGCTCCTCGGCGCTACCCCTCTGCTCCACCCCCACGCCCCTCACACGTTTCGTGGCCCCATAGGAGCTCCGCCGAAGGTCCCATTGGCACAGTTCGCATGCGTCCCCGCCACTCATTTCGGCACACCCCTCACACGTTTCGTGGCCCCATAGGGGCTCCGCCGAAGGTCCCAGTGGCACAGTTCGCATGCGTCCCCGCCACTCATTTCGGCACACCCCTCATACGTTTCGTGGCCCCATAGGAGCTCAGCCGAAGGTCCCAGTGGCACCGTTCGCATGCGTCCCCGCCACTCATTTCGGCACACCCCTCACACGTTTCGTGGCCCCATAGGAGCTCCGCCGAAGGTCCCAGTGGCACAGTTCGCATGCGTCCCCGCCACTCATTTCGGCACACCCCTCATACGTTTCGTGGCCGCATAGGAGCTCAGCCGAAGGTCCCAGTGGCACCGTTCGCATGCGTCCCCGCCACTCATTTCGGCACACCCCTCACACCTTTCGTGGCCCCATAGGAGCTCCGCCGAAGGTCTCAGTGGCACAGTCTGCATACGTCCCCGCCACTCATATCGGCACACCCCTCACACGTTTCGTGGCCCCATAGGGGCTCCACCGAAGGTCCCGGAGGCACAGTTCGCATGCGTCCCCGCAATTCATTTCGGCACACCCCTCACACGTTTCGTGGCCCCATTGGAGCTCCGCCGAAGGTCCCAGTGGCACAGTTCGCATGCGTCCCCGCCACTCATGTCGGCACACCCCTCACACGCTTCGTGGCCCCATAGGAGCTCCGCCGAAAGTCCCAGTGGCACAGTTCGCATGCGTCCCCGCCACTCATTTCGGCACACCCCTCACACGTTTCGTGGCCCCATTGGAGCTCCGCCGAAGGTCCCAGTGGCACAGTTCGCATGCGTCCCCGCCACTCATGTCGGCACACCCCTCACACGCTTCGTGGCCCCATAGGAGCTCCGCCGAAAGTCCCAGTGGCACCGTTCGCATGCGTCCCCGCAATTCATGTCGGCACACCCCTCACACGTTTCGTGGCCCCATAGGAGCTCCGCCGAAGGTCCCAGTGGCACAGTTCGCATGCGTCCCCGCCACTCATTTCGGTACACCCCTCACACGTTTCGTGGCCCCATAGGGGCTCCGCCGAAGGTCCCAGTGGCACAGTTCGCATGCGTCCCCGCCATTCATTTCGGCACACCCCTCACACGGTTCGTGGCCCATAAGAGCTCCGCCGAAGGTCCCAGTGGCACAGCTCGCATGCGTCCCCGCCACTCATTTCGGCACACCCCTCACACGTTTCGTGGCCCCATAGGAGCCCCGCCGAAGGTCCCAGTGGCACAGTTCGCATGCGTCCCCGCCACTCATTTCGGCACACCCCTCATACGTTTCGTGGCCCCATAGGAGCTCCACCGACGGTCCCCGTGGCGCAGTCCGCATGCGTCTCCCTCACCCAGTACAGCGTTTCGTGGCCCCATAGGAGCTCCACCGAAGGTCCCTGTGGCGCAGTCCGCATTGTGTTGTTCGTTGTCGTTCGCGCTGTGTACCACGCCACTCATTTCGGCACACCCCTAGCACGGTTCGTTGCCTCATAGGGATCACCACCGAAAAAGTGAATCACAATTGCGGTACTCACACCTGCATATGGTTGGGTCCTTCGTCAGGCTATTTTTTGACAAGGAAGGTTGGGGGGAGGCCGCATCGGGTTCGCTGCGCATGCCTCGAATCTGGAGACAGAGTGTGTTTTGTATTGTTTTTTTTTACAAGGGATGGTGGAGGTGGCTCTCATGGACATGGGTTGGCTCCCAGTCGCCTGGGGCTAATAGGGTATATTAATAGGGAACAGTAATCAAGACAGATCCTGCTCGCATGGCTCAGGCCGTCTCGCTCACTCCCACCCGCCTTCCTAAGACATCAGTAGCACCAGGGTATTCCTTTGAATCGCCAATGTGAAGTGGTCGCGGGGTGCCCGCGCATGCTGCAGGTTTGGGGGCTTCGTGTATTTTGTTTGTTTTTTTTTGTGACAGGGAATCAAAACAGACCCCATGTGAGTGACGCTAGGGCGAGGTGCGTCACGCGTGCCGGGCGCGCCACGCACGCCAGGTGCGCCAGGCACCCCTGGGGCCGAAGCGTGCCAGGCACGCCTGGTGCGCCAGATGCGCCACGCGCTCCACGTGCCGCATGCTCCAGCCGCGCCAGGTTCGCCACGATTGGGACACGCGCAAAGAGTGCCAGGTGCGCCCGCGCACTTGACAGAACACATCTGGAAACATCTCGGTCCCCACCATCCTTGCCGAAAACCATATCGCAATCGCGGCGGGGTGGCTATCATGGTGTGTGGTGGGCCTGCGCACACCGTGCAATATGCCAGCACCCCCGCCGTCCCTGTCAAAACTTATGGACAGTGATGGTGGGGTGGCCGCGCATGACCCAAATCTAGCCGCGACGTGCATTTTGTCTATTGTCTTGGCCAGGGATGGCTACCCTGTGCACAGCATGCACTCTCCTGGCGCCCCCGCTGTCCCTGTCAAGAAAGAATGCAAAGTGCTCCTGGGGCCCACGAGAGGGCCCACGAGCATTACCCACGATTTTGCCCCAACGTGTATTATGCATTGTTTCTTGACAGGGATGGTGGGGGGGGGCTCATGTGTGCCCTCATAGGTTCGTGTTGGCTGCCGGTCGCCTGGGGAAGGGGGTGTCTATCAATAGGGAGCAGTGATCTACTGACAGACCCCTCCCCGCAGGCGAAGAAAGGGGCTTGGAAGTGGAAGCGCCCCACGCCACTCACGCCCACAGGGCTGGCGGGCTTCGTGGCCGGGGCTCGCCGTGGCCAGGCAGCCTCTCCGCTCCTGCTCTTGCTCTCCTCCTGGCAGCGCGCTGGCTGCAGCGTGTGCCCGAACCGGACGGCCAGCGTGCGCGCGAGCACGCCATTCTTGTCATCATTGTCGTCATTATTGTCGTCATTATTGTCATCATTATCGTCATTCTCGTCATTCTCGTCAGTATTGTCATTATTGTCATCATTATCGTCATTATTGTCATTATTGTCATCATTATCGTCATTCTCGTCATTATTACATCCTGCCGAGTGGCCCCGCCGGCGGCCGTGGCCCCGCCCCGGGTGCCCCGCGGAGTCCGCAGCGCCGCCGACGCCTCGCGCCGCGTTGCCGCCGCCGCCGCATCGCCGGTGCGGCTCGACGTGGAGCCCGACCTGATCCAGGAGGGGAAAAAACACACAGACGCAATTCATCGTCGACTCCCAGGAACATGTGGGAGAATCATGGGCAGGGGGGGGGAACACAGAACCCCAGAAAATATATACAGGAAAATACGGGGCATCTTCTGATTTGTGTGTGTGTTTATTGGTGTGTCCTGGGGCCCCGTCACTGAGCCGCGCCGCCGGCGCGTCGCCGACGTATCGCCGACGTATCGCCGATGCCTCGGCGATGCGGCGCGCCGTGCTCCGACCCCGCCTGCTCGGGCCCCATGTGGTGGGCGCCCCTCTCAGTACAATGGCAAACGCGGCGAGCAGGTCCGCGTTCGCGCCCTCGCGGTTTGGAGTCCGGGGCGCGACCCCGCGGATACTTTTTTGACTTGCGGCCCGCAAGGAGAAGTCCAGAGGGCGGTCAGAACGAGGCTGGGGCACAGCGCACGATGATTAGCGCGAGAACGCGTGGAATGCACATGCAAGACGATTAGGCGAGGCGGCCACAGGTGGGCAACCACAGGCCGGACCCGCATGTGGGGCCGGGTCGGAACCCTGCCGGAGTGCAGCAGAGGCGAGTCGGCCACATCCCGCGGATACGCGGTGGCACGGATGCGTTCCGCGCGGGGCATCCGCGACAAAACGCTCCGTATCCGCGGGGTCGCAGCTCAGGGGCCTGGCCCGCGAGGCCGACTCGGGTCCTCCTGGACCGCTCTTGGGCGATCTGGGGTCTCTCTTGGGTCGTCTTGGGGCCCTCTTGAGGCCCTTGTGGGCTATCTCCAGGCCATCGTGGAGGTTTCCTTGGCCGTCTTGTGAGCCGACGGAACCCCGAAACAGGGTAATGCGGCAACCTCTTCGGGCGCTCCTGGAGGTTCTTGTGGCCTTCTTGTGCCGTCTTGAAGGATTTGGGGGCCGTCTTGAAGCCATCTTTGGCCGCCTTGGGGCCATCTTGGGGCGCCGCGGAGACATCTCGAGCCAAATTGGCGGTTTTTCGAGCCTGCCAGCAAAACCCTCGAAAAAACCCGAGTTGAGAGGTTCGTCGGAGGTTCTGGGCGGGGGTTCAGAAATAGTCTTGTTTTTGAGTGTGGGGCCCCAGAACCCTCCGAAAACCACCGCAAACCCGATTTTTTTTTTTGTTCCGGGGGTTTCCTGGCCTGTGTT
>CAUYUJ010016328.1:5000-35000 GCA_963575745.1 Prorocentrum cordatum | reverse complement strand
GCCAGTGTAGTAGCCACGGTCGTCCGCAGGCCACGAAGTGAAGTGTCCGAACGTCATAGGGCGGGAAGCTGGGTGTGGGTGGTGGCGAAGAGTCGTGTGGATATTTGGTAGAGCTTGCACTGCCCCCCCACAAAGTGGGGGTATTGGCTGGCGTCGCATGAAAACCCTGGCACTGGTGAGAACACTGAGCGTTCGGGTAAAGTGATTGTTGTTGTTGTTGTTGTTGTTGATCTTGAGGTTGTTGTTGTGGTTGTTGTTGTTTGTGGTGGTGGTGTTGGTAGTTTGGGTGGGTGGTGGTGGTTGTTGTGGTGACTGTGGTTGTGTTGGTCCTGGTGCGCGCGCGCGCGTGTGTGTGTGTGTGTGTGCGTGTGCGTGTGCGTGTGTGTGTGTGTGTGTGCGTGTGTGTGTGTGTGTGTCTGTGTGTGTGTGCGGGTGCGTGTTTATTTGTGTGTGTGTGTGTGTGTGTGTGTGTGTGTTTGTGCGCGCTTGACATCATGGAGTCTGGACAAAGCTGCAGTAGTTACGTCATTCTCTTGGTTGGTCCACCTCCTTTGGTTGCAGTGCTGCAGGCTTCGGGTTCATCACCTTTGCTGATGGGCGACGAGCCTATGTGCACCACTCATCGCTGCGGAACGCCAGCGCCGATCAGGACCAAGCGCGCTCTCTTGATCACGGGAGATAAGGATGCTGCGGTATGATGGGTGTTGGAGCTGTTTCGTTTGTCTTTGTTTTTTTTTCAATTTGTTCCCAGCCCTCCTGCGTGTTGGCTTCTCGTCTAGAGCAGCCACTGTGGCCTCCACCTCCCGCCTCCTTTCCCGCCCCCCTTCCTCGTGCTTATTTCCCCCTCTCCCGCCGTCTGCCTCCTCCCGCGCTGCTCCCTGGGGCTGCCGCGAGCCGCGCCCCTGCACCGGTGATTAGCCACTTCGCGTAGGCTCTCCCGGGAGGTGCGGCGGGGTCGGGGAGTGCGCCAGGCCTCGGAAAAAATCAGCGAACACTCATGCCACATTCATCTGTGAACGCCTCCCCCTTCCCCCAGTGTTCAAAGTTGGCGGTGGGTCTGATGAGTTGCACCTCGACCGCAGTCTCCCCCCCGCGTGCCAACTTTGAGTTTGGGGGGCAGGGGGGGGGTGTTCACCAATTGTTTCCCTCTACCGGCGGACCCAGACGAGACCTCGCAGTTCCCTGGGGGACTGCGATCTGCGCAAACGACGCCACCTTCGTAGGCCCCTGGGAGGTCCCGCGGAGTCCTCGCTGCTCCCTGGGTGGCCGCGAGCTGCGTAAAAATGTCGCCACTCTATCGCGGGCGCCCGGGAGGCAGCTGCGGAGCAGGGTGGTACGCGCATCCAGCCAAGGCCCTGCAGATCGCTGAGGGGCTGCGGACTGCGCAGTTGTCGCCACTTCCGCGGGCTCCTTGGAGGCACGGCGGGGTCGGGGAGCACGTGGACCCAGACGGGACCTCGCAGCTCCCTGGGGGGTTGCGAACTGCGCGCAGTTGTCGGCACTTGCTCTTGGGAGGTCCAGCGGAGTCGGGAAGCACGCGGAGCCCAACGGGGCCTCGCAGCTCCATGGGTGGCTGCGAAATGCGCAACTGGCGCCCTTTCGTGGGCTCCTCGGAGGTCTAGCGGAGTCGGGGGCCACGCGGAACCAGCCGAGATCTCGCGGATCTCTGGGAGGCTACGAACTGCGTAACCGTCGCCTCTTTCGTGGGATCCTGGGAGGCACGGCGGAGATGAGGGCAGCGCAGATCGTGCATATCTAGCGATGCGGTCTTCTATTATGAAGCGTTCGCTCAAACATTCGCCTTGCGTGGAGAAGGGGTTGGGTACGGCGTCTCGGGGATTTCCTGAAGAGGATTTCCCGACCAGGTTTTGCCCGGGGCTCTTACTTTGAGGGAGCAGGCTCGGGTGTTGCTGGAAGTACCCCTGGCCCCAGGTGCCCCCAGGATTCTCGCGGTGGCCCAGACGGCCTCCAGGCTACGTGCCCCTCACGAGGCCCAGAGGGCCCCAGCGGCTCCAAAGCGGAGCGAAAAGCTGCGGGCACCTTGGGCCAGGGGCACTTCTACTACCCTCGTCAAAATCAACCTCAAAAATGTCTGACGTGGTTGAACTGCTTGTCGGAAGATCTGGGGCCGAGTATCGATGAGTGCGGGGTACTTGCATGCGCCGCCCCTCCAATGTCGGTCGACGTCAAACTTTCGAGTCAACTTCTAGCAACACCCGGCAGGCAGCTCCGGCGCGTTGCTCCCGAGACGCCGCGCTCGGGCTGCCGGGTTGCCGGGCGCCCTCCCGGGCTGCGCGGCTGGACGGCTTGCTCCCAGCTGCCTGGGCGTCTGGGCGTCCGGTCTGCCCAGTCTCCGGGTGCCCCTGTTGTCAGGCCGTCTTCGGGTTGCCCGATGTCCCAGTTTGCAAAGGATCGGGGGCGGAAAAGAGGGGGGTGATGACTAGGGGGGGGTGGACATCATGGCGGGGGGCATGATACTTCCCCAGATTTCATGGCGCCTCTTCTTGTTTCAATGCGTCGCTGGCCCCCCCCTTGGCCGCGCACATGCCGCCGGCCATGATTTGCACCCCCCCTCTTGGACACCCCCCTCTTGGCCGCTCACGAATTTCCCAGTCTGCAAAGGAATGTCAAGCAATGCCAAGCACCGCCTCCATGATTGTACTTGCTTAGGGCGCTGTTGCCACATCGGGATCGCGTCACGTTCATGTATCGTAGTATTCATTTTCGTGGACTCCAGTCGCCGTAGCAAGATTATTATGTGGTCTGCGTGCAAGATGACTGCTGGCTGGCGGAGTAGGCGGAGTCGGCGGAGCAGAAAGTACTCCGCGCGGACATGCATCCCGCAGCATTTTTCATGACAGACTCGGCGGAGTAATTCCCGATCTTGTTTTAATATGCAGAGTGATCGATTTGGAAGAACCCGCATTATTCCGCGCGGGAGTACGGGGGCGGTTTTCTCGTGCTAGGAATCTTCAGAGGGATAAGAACCCCCAACATCATGGAAAGCGCACAAACTTGGCAGTGTACAATCCCGCTGTTTTCTGTTCTGGCCTCTATCCACGCGACAGTCAGGCAAGCTCACGCAGCGAATGCAATTACAGTCCAGGCGATGGTGGCAAGAGTTCCGGTGCGACGGCCTCGTCTTCCCAAGTCAACTGTCCGCCGCCGCACCGTCACGGCTCACCACCTGCTTGCAGGCCTTCAGGAATCGCCGTCCGACGTTTTTGCCAACTGTTTGGGCCTTCCGGGTCTTCACAACCTGCTTGACCCGTGCGGCGTACGCCATTCTGCCCAGAGGGCGCTGTTTCTTCCGCAGATCGTCCAAATCCATCGACCGCAGCTTCCTTCGAAACCATGCCCAGAACATGTTGACGGGACCGAGGTCACTCTTCGCGGGCACGTCCCAGCGGACAATGCCTTCCGCCCCGTGCCCGTCCGCGCTGGCCGTCGCTCTCAAAAACCTCGTGCATAGCGGAGGATGGTCCAAGGCTTATGTCGGGCGTGACCACCTCTACAGGGGCATTTTGGATGAAAATTAAAAATGCACCCAAAATGCCCCAAAAAGGTCGGAGGTGAGGGGGTGAGATCGAAGTGGAACGGAGAGCCCCCCTACCGGGAAATCGATTTCGGTTTCGTGTTCGTGCGTGCCGTGCGTGCGGGCGAGGCGAAGCTGCGTGGGCGGGCGAGAGAAAGTCTCCTGTGGCTGAGGCGCGGCCGGACCAAATGTCTCCCTTCCGGGCGGCCGGGGCCCCGCGGTGTCCCGCCGGTGTCCCGCTGGTGTCCCGTGTGGCTGAGGCGCGGCAGGACCAAATGTCTCCCTTCCGGGCGGCCGGGGCCCCGCGGTGTCCCGCCGGTGTCCCGCGGGTGTCCCGTCGGTGACCCGATGATGATGATGATGATGATGATGATGATGATGATGATGATGATGATGATGATGATGATGATGATGATGATGATGATGATGATGATGATGATGATGATGATGATGATGATGATGATGATGATGATGATGATGATGATGATGATGCTGAGGATGCTGAGGATGATGAGGATGATGATGAGGATGATGATGATGACGATGATGATGCTGATTATGATGATGATGATGATGATGATGTTGTTGATGTTGATGTTGCTGATGATGATGGTGATGATGGTGTTGGTGTTTTATTTTGATGATCGATACTGAGATCGATAGTGAGGTCGAATATGAGATCGATAGTGAGATCGATAGTGATATCGATTGTGAGATCGAGCGTGAGACCGAATGTCAGATCGATTGTGACATCGATTTTGAGATCGATAGTGGTATTGGTAGTGAGATCGATTGTGAGACCGAATGGGAGATCGATTGTGAGATCGATTGTGATATCGATAGTGAGATCGACAGTGAGACCGAATGAGAGATCGATAGTGGGATCTATTGTGAGATCGATTGTGAGATCGATCGTCAGATCGATTGTGAGATCGATCGATTGAGATTGATAATGAGATCGATAGTGAGTTCGATAGTGAGATACGATGGTGAGACCGAATGTGAGATCGATTGTGATATCGGGTGTGATATCGATAGTGAGATAGGTAGTGAGACCGAATGTACGACCGATAATGAGATCCAAAGTGAGTTCGATAGTTAGATCGATAGTCAGATCGAATGTGAGATCGATTGTGATATCGATTGTGAGATCGATTGTGAGATCAATAGCGAGACCGAATGTGAGATCGATTGTGAGATCGATTGTGAGATCGATAGTCAGATCGATTGTGAGATCGATCGATTGAGATCGATTGTGAGATCGGTAGTGAGTTCGATAGTAAGATCGATCGAGTGCGACGTTGGTCCCTTCCCCCCCCCTCACCTCTTATCACCCGAAGGGTGGTCGGATAGGTAAAAAATATCAAAAAATTAGTCCCCAGACTATTTTTGGAGGATTTTTTGATTATTTTTTGGGTATTTTTCATTTTTCGTCGAAAGTGCCCCTGTAGGGGGGACAGGCCCGACTTAATCCAAGGCCCGGACCTCTTCTGTGGGTTCCGAGCGCGGAGCGCGGCGGACCCCCTGCCGCCTCGAGACGCCTCCGACCGGTCCTCCCTGCTCGTCTCCTTGCCGTCCAGGCGCCGCAGCGCTGGCGCAGAGCCGTCCTCCGAGACCTCCGACCCCCAGAGCGGGATGGACTTCGACAGCGGCACCTGCTTGCCTCGAGCCGCCTCGAAACGCCTCCGACCAGTCCTCCTTGCTCGTCTTCTTGCTGTCCAGGCGCCGCAGCGCTGGCGCAGAGCCGTCCTCCGACCCCCAGAACGGGATGGACTTCGACAGCGGCACCTGCTTGCCTCGAGCCGGGCGAAAGGGCTTAGCATCGCTGGGACGTGTGCATTTTTCCTTCGGCGAGGGCCCTCGAGGAGCATCCTGGATCATGTGGCGAAAAAGCCACGCACGAAGCCGAAAAAAACACAGGGAATGGACGTCCGAGCGATGGCCAGAGGGGGGGATTGGGAAAGGGGGGGGTACGAAATCTGCTGCATGCAGATGGTTTCGGCCCCAATCCTCGATACATGGCCGCCCCCGGCGCCGGGAGGCGCCGGGAAAATCAGCTACGTGAGCTGATTCTCACCCCCCCCCTTTGCTATCCCCCCCTTTCGCCCGACCCGATTGTCGCAGTCATCGTCGCCCGCACAAGAGCTGGTGTGTCTGCCTCGCCGTGCTGCCTCCGCGTGTGCGTGGCACCTCCCCACCAGTAGCTGAAACTGTCGAATTCTCTCAACGGAGGCGCAGCCCGGGCCCAATCTGCGATGGAACCGCACTTGCGGCCCGCGCCGGCGACGCGCGCCTGCGAGGCGTGCGCGCGACCAGCGCCTGCAATCTGCAGCGCCCGCGACCCGTGCCGGCAACTCGCGTCTGCGACCTGCGACGAGCGACCTGCGACCCGCGCTCGCGATGCGCGCCCGCGACTCACGATTGTGACCTGCCAGATTGACGACGACGACGACCACCACTGCCAGCATCACCATCTTCCTGTGCATAACATCTCCAGGTCCCTGGGCTGGATGGGCCCGTGAGAAACGAGAAGGGGGGCAAATTTCCCCATCGCCGTGACAAACATATGATGTGGTTTGCGTGCAAGATGACTGCCAAGTGGCGGAGTAGGCGGAATAGGCGGAGGAGACATTCCCCCGCGCGGACATGAATCCCGCCCCGTTTTTCATGACAGACTGGGCGGAATAATTTGCGACCCTGGTTCGAGATATCAGAATTATTTGTTAAGAGGGACCCACATTATTTCGCGGGGGTGCAGGTGCCATCTTCCCATGTTAGGAATCTTCAGAAGGACACGATGTTCCAATCCAACATTATGCAACACCGCATAAGGTTTTGTCACGGCAGTGTATGCGTCGTCGCGCGGGCCGAAGGGCGGGGTCTTGTCGCAATTACAACTTTGTGGCACCGCCGTCGACCAGGGGGCCTGGAGTTTTTTTTTTTTTTTTTTTTTTTTGTCCTATGTTTCTTCAACTGCTTTTCCTGCTGGTCCTCCTCGTGCTGCTGCTGCGCCTTCTCCTCCTGCTCGTTGTCTGCCCCATTCGTGATCCCATTGGAGGAGAGGAGAGCCACCGAGCTGACTGTCGGAGAGACCGTGGAGGCCCAGGTTGTCGAAGACAAGGAGAAGCCAGGCCAGCGTCTTCGGCCCCTGCCCATCAAACGTACGCAGCCCTGCGAACACGTTCCGGTGACCATTCTGGTGTGGATTGTGGACATCGCCTGTTTGCAACTGAAATCAGATCCTTCGCATGAGTGCAGGGAATGTGGAGAAAAGGCCTGACCAACTTCTGCGTAGAACGGGCTTTGCTCATGCCACGCGCACAGCCTCGGTATCAGGTTCCAACCCTCATTTTGGCTCAGAAGGTCACCGTCGCCTCCTTGCACCTTGCACGTGAGTCAGTGTTTTGCATTGGTTGTGGGATGAGAATGCCGCTGGGTTTGGCTTGGTGGTCGTGTCAGCGGCTTTAGCTGGGTTGGGCGCTCTGTTGGGGAGAGGGTTCATCAGTTAGCGGCAATCAGCGGTGTTTTTTTTTCATTGGCTTTGTGCGTGTCCAGCTCGCAGTTCTGTCGGCGGGTCATGACGGGCCGTGTTTAATTGATCGCCTGGTGTAGTTTACGGTGTTTTTTTGTTGTGTTGATTCAGAGAGGTCTTGGCTTGCTGTGTGTGTGTGTGTGTGCGTGCATGTGGATGCGTGCCTGCACGCATGCGCGCATGCATACAAACCTATTTGATTCATATGTGATGTGGTATGTCAAGTCCCTGCCGCTTGACTCACTCCGCCGTTCCACAGGCCAGCCTGCACAAGCTTGCACTGCACCCCCGACCCCTGGCACGCCCCGTCTCCGCACCCTCCCTCCCCGGCCGCGGCCTCGGCATCCGTTCGGACCGGGGCCGCACTCCTAGGGGGGCTCCCCGGCGCTCCCAGACGATGCCTGGGGCTCCCGGGCGCTCCCAGGCGCTCCCAGGCGGCCCCAGGCGCTTCCCAGGTCCTCGTGTTCCTTACCTGAAGTCGGGCATTTCCCTCTACAGGAGGAATATCCCAAAATAGTCGAAATGAGAAGGGGGCGTTTTTAATGTTGTGTGACTATTTTTGAGTACTTGTTGACAATGTTTTATTTTTCGTCCAATCCGCCTGTAGGAGGACACGCCTGACCTAACCCTAACCTCAACCTCCGGTTAAGACCCCCCCTGCCCATCCCCTGGACGTAATACTACACATCCCGACCTCTCCGCCCCTGGAAGGATTTTCGAGGATTCCGATCGGACGTGAACAGGATTCCATCAGAAATCCGGACGGATCCCAATAGAATTCCAACAGGTTGCCAATGACATTCCACTAGGATTGCTACGGGTCCAAATTCAATTACAATAGGATCCCAATCATATCCGATCATATTCCAATATGATTGCAATCTGGAGCCCAATAGGATTCCAATAGGATTTAAATAAGGTCCCAATCGGAAGAATCCGATAGTACTCCAAACTGATTTCAATAAGATCCCAATCCGATTCCAGCATGATTTCAATCGGAGTCCAATTCCCATCATATTCCAATAGGTTTCCAATCGAATCCCAATAGGACGCCAATCGGATCCCAAACAGATTCCAACAGGATTTCAGTCGGAGTCCACTAGGATTCCGAGTAGATTCCAATCATATTCTAATAAGGTTCCAATCGAATTCCAATACGACGCCAATCGGATTATCATATTCCAGCAGGATTCCAACGAGATTATGATAACATCTCCATCGGATTCCAATCAGATTCCCATGGGTTTCAGTCTGATCCAAAGCAGATCCGAATGGGATTCCAATCAGATCCCAATTGGAGTCCAACATGATCCCACTCGGATTCCATCAGGATTGCAATCGGATTACGTAGTATCTTTCCTGCCCACCCGTGGGGAACTTATTACGTGCTCGGAGTTGCGGTGCTGAAATAATGCGGTCGGTGCTGGTGGAGGGTCGATATTCATCGGCATGTCCTTCTACGCAGAGCAGCAAACACTTAGTGTTTGATACGGTGCCTCATATGGAATCTCATATCCGCAGAGTCTGCCTTCTTTCTCTCCATCTCTCTTTCCCTCTTTTTTCTCTTCTCTCTCACACACTCTCTTTCAGTCGTTCTCTCTCTCTCTCTCTCTCTTACGATGCTGTCTGATCATGTTCCTATCGGACCCTCCCTCAGACGATCCCAATCGTTGACGCTTCGTGGATCCCCAGCAGCCCATCTAGCAACGATGCCCAGGCGAGCTGCCTTGATCAGGGAAGTGGGGGAGAATGCAGCGGAACAAATAGGGCGGGCAACGTCAATGCCGACGACGACGGCAATGACGACGACGACGACGACGCTCGCGAAACTTGGTGGGGGCCCTTGTGGGCCCTGTTGACCTCTCTGTGTGGCCTCCTTTCAGATCGCCTAGAGGCATTCTTGGGCCGTCTTGGGGCCGCCCAGAGCGCTTCTCGGGCAGTCTTTGGCCGATATGGGGGCCTCCTCGGGCTGCCTCGGAGCGTCTGAGGCCTTGTGGGGGCCGTCTTGGCTTCCTATATTTGGGCTCTCTTGGGATACCTTCTGGGCCGTCTTCGGGCGTCCTTGGGCCGTCGTGAGGCCTTCTTGGGCAGTCGTTGGACTCTTTCGGAGAAGACCTGGGCCGTTTTGGAGCGATCCAGGGGGCCTCTTCGGCCGCCTTGGAGCGCGAGAAGCTCGAAAGGCGAGAACTCGAACATCGTGGAATAAGCCTTCAGGACCTCGACGATCTTGCCTTCTTGGGTCTCTCTTGGGGGTGCTCCTGGGGCTGCCTCGTGGCGTCTTGGTTGGCTCTACACCCTAGGCGATGCTTAAGAAAACTTAAGTTTTCGGCCAGAGTATCGATTATTCTTAATGTTTCATTGTAAATCCTAAGATTTCAATAGAAATTCTGGGTTTTTATTCAAATTCTGAGACTCTGAATTCTTTAACCCATGATTTCTTAAGCATTTCGCAAGGGGTGGGGCCTTCTTGGCGGATCCGCGGGCGCCTTCTGGGGCTCTCTGGCTGTCTCTCGAGGCAGAGGGCTTCAGATGTCGGTTGGTGCTCCCCCTCTTGCTGCTCCTTGGGGGTGCTCCTGGGGCTGCCTCGTGGCGTCTTGGTTGGCTCTAAGGGCCTTCTTGGGGGATCCGCGGGCGCCTTCTGGGGCTCTCTGGTGGCCTCTCGAGGCAGAGGGCTTCAGATGTCGGTTGGTGCTCCCCCTCTTGCTGCTCCTTGGGGCTCTCCTGTGCCGTCTTGGTCGGAGGGGCCGGTCCCGGGACCCCCCCCCCCCCGGGACCGGCCCCTCCCTGGGGCCCTTCCCGCTGGCGGGGCAGGCACCACAGGGACGGGGCTGCTCCCTTCGACTCGATGACGATGCTGTTCGATTTCCCTCTGGATGGAACGTTTGGGGAGGAGGGCCCAGGGACCCAGACTCCTTCGCGGCATGAAACAATCACGACGAGTTCTTGTTCCGCTATTTCATCGGGGAAACGTAAGACTCGAGTACGCCGGCACTCGGGTTTGCCGACGCTTTTTGACGAGCGCGTCCTGGATTTTGACGGTCCAGTTTTCGTGGGATGTTTGCAGCGGGAGCTCAGATTGGGTCTCGTCATTTTCATGATGGCCCCGTCAGGCCAACTCGAGTCCCCCATACCCGAGTCTTACGTCTCCCCGATTTTAGGCCTCTGGGGGTCCTTACCGGGCCTCGGGACCTTCGAACAACGACTCACGATGAAGAACCGGTCCCGGGGAAGGGGTCCAGGTTTCTATGGTGTCGACGTTTTGAACAGAGTCAGGACGTCGAGGGTCGGGCACGGGGATGGCGTGCATTCTAATCTGGGGACCCCTGGGAATCCCCAAGGGATCCATCCCCCCCTGCCACCCCACCTGGCGATCCACCCTCGGACCCCCCCCCCCGTGTGGGAAAGGGGTCAAAGGGAAGGGGCTCAATTTCGACTCGAGTACGACGTTGTTCGATTCCCGTCTGGCTGGATCGCTTGAGGAGGAGGGTTCAGGGACAGGGGGAGAGCGGCGACGGCGACGACGACTCAAACGGAAAATCGTCTCACACGCGCCGACAGGGTCAGCGAATTTGGGAGGTCTTTCGGGCCCTATGAGGGCCCTCTTGGGGCTACCTTGGAGCCCTCTTGGGAGCCTTGTGGGCCCTATTGAGGACATCTACGAGGATATCGATGTACGAAGAGGTGGGGCCTTAATTATTTGATCCCCTAGAGTCGCCTCTTAGGGCCCTTTTGGGCTCTCTTGGGGCTAACTTGGGGCCCCCTTGAGCCTCTCTTGGGGCCCTCTTGGTCGTGAGGCATGGGAAACCCATTGGAAGTGAGACAACGAGATGGCCAATGACATTGTTTTCTTTTGATTCTGGACGAATTTAAGCCTCTTGGGGGCTTCCTTGGGAAGCTCCGTGGCCACTGGGAGCCGTCTTGCAGCGGTTTTTGCGCTTCTTAGAGGCATGCTGGTGGCCGTCTGGAAACATCTTGGGGTATATCGAGCAATCTTGGAGGCCATCTTGGGCTTTCTGAGCCATCTTGGAGCCATGTTGGCCCAAACGTCTGGGGTCATCTGGGAGGCTATCGATTAAAGAAGGGGGGGGTTCTTAATTAGTAGCCCTGCCACCCCAGGAGGAGCAATACCTAACGAACATGAATGATGTTTGCCTTGTCGCCGAGGCCTTCTTGGACGCTCCAACGACCCGCGATTCCCCCAGTCCAGACCCAGGGAGGGGGGGAGGGCGAGAGGTAGATCTCTTCCTGAAGTGGAGCGAGGTTGGAAATAAAAACGCCCTAAACCACTTACGCTCTAGATGGCTGGTGAAATTTCCAAGAGGGTTCTAATATGGTTTTAGTCGGATCCCTGGGCTCCGATACGCTTCGATGATCCCAATCTGACTCCAATCGGATCCCAGTAAGGTTTCAATAGGTTTCAATGCCATTCCCATCGAATTCGACTAAATTTTCTAACCAGAAACCCCGGGATCCAATAGGATATCAACATCATCCCAATCGCATCCCGACAGGATTTCCATAGCCGTGGTCGTCGTCATTGCCGTCGTCGGCGTCGTCGTGGGCGTCGTCGTCGTCGTCGTCGTCGTCGTGGTCCTCGTCGTCGTCTTCGTCGTCCTCGTCGTCGACTGCGGCGGCCCTACGCAGCACCCCCCCCGCCTGGGGCATCCGCAGCGCGTCGTTTTCGTCGACTACGGCGGGCCCATGCAGTAACCCCCTCGTGGGTCAGCTGCAGCACGTCGTCTTCGTCTTCGTCGTCGTCGTCCTCGTTGTCGTCGTCGTCGCCTGTCCTCGTTTTCGTCGACTAGGCTCGATTGTGTCGATGGTACTCCTTAGAAAGAGTTAGAATGGTAACCCAGTCAGAGTTCTTCTTCGATGAGAACACTCACGGATTCCTCTTCCACTCCTCTTATTCCCGCAGCCCTCATCCGCAGAACCGTTATTTATTCATGTGGTTGTTACGCGATATACTCTGGCAGTTCCCCCGTCGGAATTCGTCCAAAGCATTTTCAACATGTGGTTAATGCCGGGGGGATTCTCAAGCGAGTTCGAGGTTAATGGCTCTCATTTTCGTCATTCTCCTCATCCATGTCCTCCTCGTCCGTTGTCCATAATCACGACAATCGTGACATCCCAGACCTGTTCGTACGCACGCGCGCACACACGAATACACACACGCACGTATTCGCATGCCCAAATTCCCCAGAAACACAGACGCACGCGTGCCCAACAAGTCAAGCGCGTACGCACGATACCACCACATCTGCACGCACCCGCCCGCCCACCGACAAACACACGTGCGCCGACAAACTGATACGCGCACGCGCGCGCACACGCACACATTTGTTTCTGCGATCGTGTGCTCTGCAACACGGTGGCCCCAACAGGTCGCGCGTACGCTCCTGTGTAGACCCATTCGCCTGCAGCTCCCCACCCGTGTCGCTACGACACATTTGGCAGGGCGTGTAAACAATGGGCCCCGTATGAGAGCGAGGCGCTAATACAATGCTAGGAACCCCGCCCCCTGCCGCGGCCCCTCCCCCTTCCCAAGTCCTGTGCATATGTTTACAGTCCCAGACGGGGTGTCTCCAAGCGCCCAGTTTGTACCAGGGAGAACCTTCCAGTAGTGCATGCAGGAAACAAGACTGCGCTCCAGCACTGGACTTCTGCAGGGCGCGGGCGTTCCTGCAACCAGCGGCGTGCGCCGCATCACCGCATTTCTGCCGAGCGCGAGCGCTCCAGCATCCCCCGGCGTGCGCTGCGTCATTGGCCGCATGGTGACCTTTGTCGAGCGCGAGCGGTCCAGCAGCCAACGGTGTGCGCTCCGGCACCCGCATGCCACTCTGGCTTCCCCTGGACGTTCGCGCCCCGGGAGGCCGCGCGCCGCAGAGGAGCGCCAGAGCGCGCCCGAGAGTGCTGACACACCGGGGGCTCGGGCCTTGTGGAGCTCTGCAGTCGTCGGACCGCTCACAGTTGTGTGAGCCCCGTGCACTCCACTGCGTGCTCCAGGCACGGTGGCAGCTGCAGGCTGTGCTTCTGCTGGCCCGGGTCTCGCTTACGCACGAGCCGCGGCGCGTCCTGCCAGAGCAGTGCGAGGCTGCACGGCTCGTGCCGCATCTGCGGGTCCTTTGGTGCCCCTCCCCGTCCGTGCTGCTACCACCCAGCCCTGGCCCTCCCAGGCAAGTGGGCAGCCGTGAACGTCTTCCGAAAAGCAGAGGCCATCATGGCCAAGGCCAAGGGCACGTTCACCGGCGGCCAGGCCTGGGCCGCGCGCCCTGCGGGGGCGGCGGTGTGGGGGGGGGGGAGGGGCGGGACTGCCGATCGTGGGATGTGAGCTCCTCCTGATCGTACTCCTTCTCCTTCTCGTCCTCCTCCTCCTCCTCCTCCTCCTCGTCCTCCTCCTCGTCCTCCTCCTCCTGCTGAGCTGATCCCCCCCCGGCAGGGGAGAGGCGCGGGGTCGCCTAGGCGACGCGAGGATCGCCGCCCCGCGACCCGAGCGCTGTCCCACGCCCGGCCGCGGGTCTACGGGGCCCAAACGTGTATCGGGGGCGGAAAAGAGGGGGGTGATGACTGGGGGGGGTGGATATCATGGCGGGGGCCATGATATCTCCCCAGATTATTTCGTGGCGCCTCTTCTTGTTTCATTGCGTCCCCGGCCCCCCCGCTGGGCCGCGCACATGCCGCCGGTCATGATTTGCACCCCCCCCTCTTGGACACCCCCTTGTTGGCCGCTCTCGAGTTTGCACCACCACCACCTCCCTCCCCCCCCCTCATCCCCAGAGAGGGGAGAGGAAGCAGAGGGTCGCGGAGGGAGGTGTGGTTCATATTCTTGGAGCCCGGGAGGGTAGAGGAGGGAGGTACAGGAGGAGGGAGGAAGAGGGCAGAGGAGGAGAGAGGAGGGAGGTAAAGGAGGAGGGAGGAGGCAGAGGGTAGAAGAGGGTAGTGGAGGGTCGAGGAGGGAGGTGTGGAGGAGGGAGGAGGCATCGGCGCGGTGGTGGTGAGGGTGCACGCGCGCTCCGAGGGCAGGCTGGCGGCAGGGACCTGCCTCGCCATCGAAGAGGGGGCGCACCGTGTATCGCGCGATCTTCAGGGGCCCATTCGCGGTGAACGCAGTGCCCTGGAAGCTTTGCTTCTCCGCGGCCCTGGAGGGTTTCTCCGGAGGGCTTGAGCGACCCCTCCTCCTCCTCCTCCTCCTCCTCCTCCTCCTCCTCCTCCTCCTCCTCCTCCTCCTCCTCCCTCCTCCTCCTCCCTCCTCCCTCCTCCCTCCTCCCTCCTCTCCTCCTCCTCCTCCTCCTCCTCCTCCTCCTCCTCCTCCTCCTCTCCTCCTCCTCCTCCTCCTCCTCCTCCTCCTCCTCCTCCTCCTCCTCCTCCTCCTCCTCCTCCTCCTCCTCGAAACCGTGCACCGCGGCCCTGGAAGCTTTGCTTCTCCGGGGCCCCCTTGGGTGATACTCGAAGAAGGAAACGCCACAGACATAAACTTTTGGCGCTCCGCGCAGATATCTTGGATCCGCCCCCGGCGGCGCCTCCGTCACCGCCTCTGGCGCGCTCCGCGCGCCAGGGAGGGGGGTCCAACGCCGATCTGAGAAATCCGCGCGGACCTCAGAGTTTTTTGTGTTAATGTCATTGTTTGTTTCCCTAGATGCAGGGAAGCTGGAACAAGTGGCTGGGGCCAGCCCTTCCACTCTTTCCACCCCTCTGCGAACTTTCCTGTCGTTTTCCAGCCCCTGTCACCTCATCCCAACTGCTTCGTGCTCGTCACAGCCCCTGCTAGTTTGGTTTGGCCCTGGCCACTTCCACTTTCATTGAATTTCCAATTTCCACTCATTCCAGCTTCCCTGTAGTGGTGTTGCCAGTCCTGTTCCCTCGGCCCCGTACCCGTCTCCTCTTTCTCGCCCCCCTCCCTCGCCCACAGCGTCCCCCTCTACACCTGCTCTTCGGTTTTCTTTGTGATTCATCCAAAGAAACCGCCGCTGTAAACTCGTTTGGGCAACACGACCATACCCAAAACGGCCATACGCAAAACGACCGCTCTAAGCTTGTTGAGGTATGCTCAAGAGCGTTAGCACACAGGATGCCAACATCAATTTTTTACGCATTCCCAGCGACCCTACACGCCCGCCTTGCATACGCAGTTCTGCTTTGGCCTCCCAGAGTCTCAAACTGATCAAACGGAACCTAAACTTACTCATTCTGGGTACCGCGCCTCCTGACCCGTGACATTGTCCAGCCGGGCTCCCGCCCTTTCCGGCGTTCATTTGTTTTTCACGCATGCTGGATTTCAGCATTTGATACCTCGTATGCTGCTGAATTCAACCGCAGCGAATTCTGTGCTTTGAAGCATGTTGCTCTCGCTGCACCGTGCGCCTTGTCTCCGTCGTTCGGAGTGGTGCTCTGTCCCCAGCGCTGGCTACGTCTTTGGATGCGAAGCGCAACGAGAAGGGATGCGTGCGAGAGGTGGGGTCAGTCGTGCCCCTCGGCTTCCGCCTGGCTGACTTCTTCCAGCCGCACGCCGGCGCAGCATCGGCGCGGGAGCCCGCCGTCAGCTCCTCCTCCGAAGACGCTCCGAATCGGACCCGCTCCGTCGAGCAGGATGCCGGAGGGCTCCCCGCAGGCACCATCGTCTCGTCTCAGCCCCTGGGATTTCAGGGCCACCACGCGGTCCGTCCCCGCACGGTGTTGGGGCCCCGACGGGGCCCGCCCGCCGCCCGCCCCGCCGCCCGCGCGCCGCGGCCGCGCAGAGCACCGTCCCGGGGGCGCCCCGCGCGGGCCCTTCCCTCGCACCCCCGCGGCAGGCGATGCCTGGCCAGGGCGGCGCGGGCATGGGCTCCAGCATGGGCTCCGGCATGGGCGCGCCCGGCATGGGCATGGGCATGGGCATGCCCGGGATGTCGGAAGGCCGATGGGGCTCGGCGTGGCGTGTTCCACCGAGCTCGCTCCACTACTCGCCAGGTGCCTGCTCGCAAGCGCCTGGAAAAAAGCACATGTCTGCTTCGATGTCGCGCATCGCGGATCCCCCGCGGCGGCCATCCGGGCCATTTGCGAGCAGTTACTCTCGGCTGGACGCAAGAGTGAGCCTGGGTAAGAGTGACCGTTGGTGCGCGGCTTTTTGGGGGCCGCGGGGGGATCAGACCTGGGCGCGCAATCAGCTGCTACTGCTTCGTTTTCAGCCATCTGGGGATCCATCTGTGCCCGCACCAAAGGTCACTCCTGCGAAAGGCCACTCTTACGTCTAGCCGATACTCTGCGAGCAGTGGAGCGCGCTCATCCAGTACTGGGGCATGGGGGAGAGGTGCACCTCGTTTGCACCTCAGGGGACCTCGAGGGGGCCCCCTGGGGGGCCCAACGGAGGCACGAGAGGTGCACGTCCCTCCCCCCCGCCACTTATCGCCCCCCCCCCCCCCAAAGTGATCGGCGCTCGAGGGGTGGGCGCGGTCGTCCTCCTCGCCCTGCTCCCTGCTCCCGACTTTGCCCTCCGCGGCCCCGCCGTGCTCCTCCTCCCTCTCCTCCCGTGCCTCTGCTGCTGCTCCGCTCCCCCTCGTCCTCCTCGGCCTCGCCGCCCTCCCGGCCCCTCTCCTCCCGTGCCTCCTCGCCCTCGTCCTGCTTGCCCTCCTTCTCCTTCCCCCTTGGCTGCTGCCGCCCCCCCTTCACCTGCGACTCCCCTCCAGAGCGCCCTCCCCTCCTCCGGTGGCAGAGGTGCCGCAGCCTTCGCCGCATTAATTATCCCCGCGTCCCATGACGCTCCCCCGTCCCGGACTCGTGTGGGATTGCCGCTATCAGGGCCTCGGGAACCAGGGCCTTGGACACCAGGATTTTGCCAGCCAGAGGTCCGACGCTCCCAAAAAATGGAGCGTCCGGTTTTTTACCCGTTTTCGGTCTCTGGGGGCCCTCGCTGGGCCTCGTGACCATCAAAAAACGACTCAGGATCAAGAACCAGTCCCAGCGAAGAGGTCCAGACCTCTGGGGCCCACGCATCGACAAAACTTGACCTGCCGGATGTCCGGGCAGGTTCAGCCTCAGAAAACGAAGGATGCAGCTGCAGTTTTATCGGATACGCCCACGCCCTTGCTTCTCGAAGTTCAGATTGTACGGGGCCCTGGCGCTATCGAACCGCCTTTGCGGAGAATCCGCTCCTGGACGGCGTCGCGCCTTAGATCCTGTCGTCCGAGGCCGAGGGGGGAGACGAGGAGGCTCCATGATGGTGTGAAGCAAAAGACTCCGAGAGAAGGGAGGGGGAGGGAGGAACAGGGGAAGTTCACGGGGTGGGGGGAGAAGGGGGAGGAGCAGCAGGAGGGCGGTTATGATGATGCTGATGCTCATGTTGATGATGGTGATCATGACGACGATGATATTGAGAATGATGATGCTGATGATGATGCTGCTGATGATGTCGATGCTTGTGGTGGTGGTTGTGGTATGGATGATGATGACGCTGATGATGATGATGATGATGATGATGATGAGGATGATGATCATGATGATGGTGATGATGATACTAATGATGATGATGCTGCTGATGATGCTGATGCTGATGATGATGCTGATGATGATGCTGTTGAGGATGATGAGCATGATGCTGATGATGCGGATGATGATATTATGATGGTGACGACGACGATTATGATGCTGTCGACGATGACGACGACGACAATGATGATGCTGATGATGCTGCTGCTGATGATGACGACGATGATGATGATGGTGGTGTTGGTGATGATGATGCTGATGATGATGATGTTGATGCTGATGCCGATGATGATGGTGATGATGATGCTGATGATGATGGCGATGATGATACTGATGCTGCTGATGATGATGTTGCGCATGCTGCTGCTGATGATGCTGAGCATGATGATGGTTACGATGATGCTGCTGATGATGACGATGACGATGACGATGATGATGCTGATGCTGCTGATGATGCTGCATATGCTAATAACGATGATGATGCTGCTGATGATGACGATGATGATGACGCTGATGATGATGATGATGCTGGTGATGGTGATGGTGACGGCGATGATGATGATGATGCTGACGATGATGATGATGATGATGATGCTGATGATGATGATGATGTTGATGCTCATGCTGCTGATGATGATGCTGCTGCTGATTATGATGATAATGAACACGATGATGATGACGATGATGCTGATGATGATGATGATGCTGATGATGATGACGACGATGCTGATGAGGATGATGATGATAATGCTGCTGCTGATGATGATGGTGATGACTATGGTGATTGTGATGATGATGCTGATGCTGATGATGATTATGGTGATGATGATGATGATGATGATGATGATGATGATGATGATGATGATGCTGATGTTGATGATCTGATGATTATGATTATGATGATTATGATGCTGGCGAGAAGGAGGAGGACAATGATGATGCTGCTGCTGATGATGATGATGATGATGCTGATGATGCTGCTGCTGCTGCTGATAATGATGATGATGATGATGATCATCATGCTGCTGCTGATGATGACGATAATGATGCTGATGCTGATTCTGATGATGATGATGATGATGATGGTGATGGTGATGATGATGATGATGATGATGATGATGAGGAGGAGGAGGAGGAGGAGGAGGAGGAGGAGGAGGAGGAGGAGGAGGAGGACGGCGTCCGCGGCGGCGGCATCGCTCCTTGGACTCCATCTACTCTGACTCCCTCTGGGAGGCCTCTGCCTTAAGGCCCCCCCCCTCCCCCCGGGAAGGGGCGGCGGGATTCCTCCTCATCCTCCTCTTCTCCCCGAGGGGGGCGGCGCGAGAGCGCGAAGCGATTCGCGCTTCGCGCTCCGCGCAGCGCGACGCGCGGAATTGGGCGCCCTTGCTTCCACCGCTGGCCACTGCTGCTGGAGCCGCTCCCGATCCCGGCCGCGGGGGGCCGAGGGAGTCTGGAAGCTCCGCCGCCCCTCCCGCCCCCCCTCCTGCCGCAGCGCCTGTGCTTTAGGACCTCCCCCCCCCAGGGTGGTGACACCCATCGGGACACCGACGGGACACCCATCGGGACACCCATCGGGACACCGATCGGGCTACCGCTCGGGCTACCGATCGGGCTACCGATCGGGCTACCGCTCGGGCTACCGCTCGGGCTACCGATCGGGCTACCGATCGGGCTACCGATCGGGCCACCGACGGGACAGCCACGCAGACACCAGTCGGGACACCACGGCGGGACACCACGGCGGGGCCCGTTCGGGGACCACGGCGGCGGGGGCCTCCGGGTCTTGAGGCTCCGCCCCTCCCGCCGCAGCCCCGCTGCGGCGGCGGCCGCCCGCTGCCGCCCGCCCGCCGCCCGCCGCCTCCGCCGCCTCCTTCTCCTCCTCCTCCTCCGCCTCCGCCTCCGCCTCCTCCTCCTCCTCCTCCTCCTCCGCCTCCTCCTCCTCCTCCTCCTCCCCTCCTCTCCTCCCTCCCTCCTCCTCCTCCTCCTCCTCCTCCTCCTCCTCCTCCCCCTCCTCCTCCTCCTCCCCCTCCTCCTCCGCCTCCTCCTCCTCCTCCTCCTCCTCCTCCTGGTGCTCGCCCTGGTGAGAAGGCAGGGCCGTTGCACAACCAGTCGCAGGGGATTGTGTCGGAAGCGCGCAAGGCACCAGCGCAGGTGCTTTGACGTCGAACCCCCTGATGCGGATGTCCTGTCCTGTCCTCCTGGTGCTCGCCCTGGCTGGGCCGCCGCTCGCTCCCTGCTTCTCGGGGCTCAGGGCGCGGGGGTCGATGCTGTGCTTCTCGGGGGAACGTGAGGCTCGAGTGCGCCAGGGCTCGGGTCGGCCGACGTTTTCTGACGAGCGCGTCCTGGACTTGGACGGTCTTGTTCTCGTGGGGCGCCTGCAGCGGGAGCTCAAAATGGGCCTCGCCGTTTTCATGATTGCCCCGTCGGGCCAAGCCGAATCTGCCGAGCCCGGGTGCCCCGAGCCCGAGTCGCCCTGGCTGGCCCGCCGCTCGCTCCCTGCGTTTCGCCGTGGAAGCAGGAGGTCCTGCTCGGCGGCGAGCGAGGGGGGGAGGTGAAAAGGGGCGGGCCTTCTTCTCAGAAGGCTCGGAAGTCTCCTGTCCTTCTGAGAAGTTTTCTAGGCCTTCCCCGAAGACGCAGAGGACTTCTCTGAAGGCGCGGGGGCTTCTGAGAAATCCCGCCGCCTTCTGAGAAGGCCTTCTGGGGCTGTCATGGGATCTCATTGCAGCACAAGCCCTGCAGAGCGCACTTGCACCTGCAGCGTGCGCATCGGCATCCGGAACGATGTCGTACAACCGCCAGCGCTGGCTCAAGAGCCGGGGATTAGCGGATCTTGCAGGATCTTGCAGGGCCAGGGTTGCATTGACCTGGGCTTGGGTGCAGGACCCTGCAGGATCCTGCAAAGCCTGGCTGACCCGGGTCTGGACTGACCCGGGTCGGTACGGTAGGTTCGTGTCGTGTCGACCGGCGGCGACCCCGCCGCCGGCGTTCAATGCTGAATGCCGCTGGCGACCCAGAATCGGTCGATGTGGAACGATCTGATGTTTCTGAAACGGCCGATCCTTCAAAATTGAACGATCTCCGTGGTGTCAGAAACCAACGCCGAAGTCGGCACGACACGAACCTACCGTACATCCCCGATGTTCGGCTCCCCCTCCCGTGGTCGTAAGGTCCCTTCCAGCCTCTCCTGCCTCGCTTCTCCCTCCACCGCTGCCGCTCTCTCTGGCTCGCGGGGCCCATCGAGGGCCCCTCCCCGCATTTCTTTCTCGATAGGGGGGGCCCTCGAGGGGCCTTCTGCGCCCTCCTGCGCAGCACGCGCGCGCGCGACCTCGAGCAGTGCACGGGGAGGGGACGGCCGAGCGATGGCCGGCTGCTCGCGCCCTGCCGTGGCTCCCCCCCTCCCCTGCGGCTCGGGGAGGCCCGCGCCAGCCTCTCCTCCCGCCTCGCCGCTCTCCCTCGCCCCGCCGCCGCCCTGCCGCCGCGCACCCGCGCTCGCCTAAAAGGGGCCCCCGAGCACCCCGCGCGGCGCGCAGGAGGAGGAGGAGGAGGAGGAGGAGGAGGAGGAGGAGGAGGAGGAGGAGGAGGAGGAGGAGGAGGAGGAGGAGGGAGGAGGAGGAGGAGGAGGAGGAGGAGGAGGAGGAGGAGGAGGAGGAGGAGGAGGAGGAGGATTTTCACCTGGACCTTTTCCTAGCCTGGTCTCAGGCAAGGATCCAAACGGTGACCTCATGCGGTGGCTGACTTCGGCAGCAACCCATGGGCCCCGACAAGAAGCGCTAGTTCGAGCCACATCTGGGCTCATAGCTCACGCGAGCAGCTTTCGAGCGAGGACCCTCCGCACCATCCTCACAGCTCGTCTCGCGGCCCCTCGCCCCACTCTCGTTGGAGGGAGCCGAGGGAAAAGAATTCACTGCCTGCTGCACTGACTCGTCACGATTGGCGGTGTGACGAGCAAACTTGTTGGGCCGAGACTCGGCACCAAAATCGGAGGCTGGGCGGATCCTCGACCCCTGGTCTGCAGGGGCCGAGTGGGACAAAACACTACATCGGTACGACCCTACGTGGGAAGGCGCTCTGAGACCGTGGATTTCGATACCATCCGAATCAAAAGTTGGGGACGGGCGTTGAAACAAACCTTGGTCGCTCTCCGTGAGAGCGTGAGGACCCTCCGCACCATCTTCACAGCTCAGCACGTGACCCCTAGCCCCTCTCTCGTTGGAGGGAGCCGAGGGAAGAGAGAAACCAGCCTGCTGCACTGACTCGGCACGATTGGCGGTGCGTCGAGCCGTCTTGTAGGGCCGAACTTCACCACAAGAAACAGACGCAGGGCGGATCCTCGACCCCTGGGCTGCAGGGGTCGAGTGGAACAACTGGGGAGTGGCAGCAGCAACCACGACCTGCACGACAGACGACTGGTCAACGACCTCCTCACGCTGCTGCCCATCTCCCGTGAGCGGCAAAACGGTGCCATCCTGCAAAAGACTGGTGCGGGCGAAGCTGCTCGGGCCACTTGGGCCACTGACTGAGATTGCTGCAGCAGCCGTATCGACAGACGAAGACTCAACGACATTGTTAATCTGCTGCAGCTCCTGGCTCGCAGGTTGCACGGACGACGACTCAACGACAATTTCTTCCTGCGAGCCAGGGTGTGCATTCACAACTTCTGGTGAGATTTCAACAGTCGCACCAGGAAGTCGTGGGTGCCGACCCTTACATATTCTGTACTTCCATCTCTCAGCATTGTTCCTGGTAGGGCGCCCGCACTTCTTACCCAGGAGAGCTAGAGGACCCAGGGTCGAGACAGCCTTGCAACTGACACAAACGAGCAACGGCGAGTCGTCGCTACACTGGAAGGATAGAAGCCTGTGTCCGAGAGCCGAGACCTGCCACAAAGTGTCGGGAATAACGCCAGAACAACCCTCACATGCAGGCTTGCTTGAGCTACCGAAAATTAGCGGAGTGGGATGCTTAGTGCGCAAGCAAACTCCACAACGCCAAGAAGAGCGGCACCACTCCCACACATGCTCAAACTCCGTGCCAGGTTTCTCTTTGATTTCCTTAGGGGGCCTGGCCAGCACAACCCCGCTGAGGTCGAGCCGAGGCCACAGCGGCAAAATCCGAGCGGCCAGGCGGCAAACAGCCTTCGCAACGCTGATTTTGTGCGCAAGGTCTGTCAGTTGGCCGTCCGTGGGCCTAGGATGCGCGGCGAGGCCAGCCTTGGCAGCCTCATCCTCAGCATCATTACCAATTTTGAAAAATCGGTCCCTGTCGGACAGGTCATCCGAGTCCACAACATGGGCTTTGACTTTGTGGAGGGTTCCCGTCCACCACGAAGAAAAGCTAGAAAACATGAGCCCCGCATAAGGCCTCTTATGGGACAGCTTAATGGCGGGGGGCTCACCGTGGGCACGAACAACGTTGAGACAATCGGAGTAGCCAGTAGAAGGGGCCAACGAGGCACTGGGAGGAAGCTTCGAGGGCCCCGTGCTCCTCAGCCTGGCTGGTCTGGGGGAGGGGGGGCCACGTAGGCCCAAATGCACTAAACAATTTAGAACCGTCGTCTGCGTGGGCTGTAAAACCCCAGCTTGCTCTGGATAACTCTTTAATGATGTGTCTCTGACATCTGCCGTCCATGAATATGTGACCCGAGACCGCCGTATCGACCCTATCAGGATCTCCTTCCCGCCTGGTCTGGGTACCTCCTTCACCACGAGGACGGGGAACCGAGTCACCTGGGTGCGGGAACAGACCCTTAGTATAGAGGAGGAGGGTAGCAGGGTCAGAAAGATCGCACGACCGAGCATCTTGCTGGATCCGATCTCTCACAAGGTCGTCGCGATCTTCCTGAACGTTGGGGCAGAACCACAGGCGGTGCATGAGGCTGTCAGAAGCAGCCAGGCACAAAGAGCAAAGATCGGAGTCGAGCTGGTAGCCCAGGGCGATCGCGCGGTCCCTGGTCCAGGTCGCCCCACAGCTAAGCCCGCGGATACTGCCCTTCTCGAGGGCCGTGAATTTGCTAGAGTGGAGCTGGGCCTCCACCACGTCGTAGCACAGGCGCTTGCCAACGCCTAACGCCTGGCCTGAGTCTCTCTGCAGCTGGCGGAGGACCCCTTCAACCAACAGCTTTTTGACCAGGGAGGGGTAAAAAGACGTGAGCCCAATAGTTTCCCCGAAATCATTAATGAGCTCAGTGAACGACTTCATGCCCCAGTGGATACGCTGCAGAGAGAGCTTCATGGCCCCCAAAGGCCCAGCAACAGTGCGCCACGAGAGGTCCTTATCGTCAGGATCCCTGATGAAGATGGTCTCCCAGGCTTCGCGCAGAAACCTGAAATCAATGGGGGTACTGGAAAATCCTGACCTGGTTGGCCCAGACCTCCTTGCTGTAACGGATGACAGGAGCGACAGCGTAGGTAGCAGTAGGGTCCCTCTCAAGGATGAGCAGGGACGTGAGGGACCTCATGCCAGCGGAAGGTTTGAGGACCCTACCGAGCCCCTGGCGGAGCCCCTGGAGCTCGAAGTCGGAAGCTCCGTGAACCTCCGAACCGTACGTGACGCCCGCCAGGGGCCCCGACGTGACAACTTTCCTACAATACCTCTGCCCTAGGATGCCTCTCAACCTCTTGAGTCGGGCGACCCTCTGCTTGAAAGCTTTGCACCTAACAGACAATTTGCGGCCGCGCCCAGCTTGACGTCGGGGCCGACCAGCCGTGTCATCAACTCCTAGATTCACAGCAGAAGAAATGCATGAGGGTCCACCCACATGCTCCAAAAGTGCCCTGATCTTGTTGCCGACAGCCTGGTCGGAGCAGATCGCAGACGCCTTATCTTCAGAAACCACCACCTGCATATCGTCCGACAGAACCGAATACAATTGAGTGGCCCCCGTGACAATGTCATCGACGACTGATCTGGCCGAACCCGTAGCTTGCAAACCGTAATCGTCGACATATATATATATATATATATTTATATATATATACATGAATATATCTCTATATATATATATATATATATATATATATATCGAGGGCATCGCGGATTTTCTGCGGCAGCAGGTCGATCGTGGGAATGGCAGAGACCCTCGCGAAGGTAGCGGCAAAGGAATCTCCCGCAATGGCTCCTTGCCAGGCGAAAAAGGGCCCTTTAACGATCCCGCTGATGTTGATGAACCTTGGGCCTCTATAGGCCGCCATGCAGAGTCGTGAAATAGGCGAAGGGAAACCTAGGTCATCACACCTCTGCTGAAGTATGTCGAGCCTAATAGATTCGTAAAACTTGTGGGGGTCCCATAACACAGAGCACGCAACACCCTTCTTATCCTTCCTGCTCGTCGCATGTTCCGAACGCACAGCTTGCCTCCATGCAACATCCCCAGCCCCAGTGAAGGCTCCTGCACTGAGGTGCGATTTATTGGACCTGGCCTCCCATTGGACAGCGCGCGGTCTCCTCATCCTCCCCCATAACCGATATGCCGAGCTAAACAATCCGATGGGTCTCCACCCACCAGCAGGCTTGGGCAGAAGCGCAACCATGATGGCTCGCAGGTGGTTGGGCAAGAGGGAGGATGCTTCCATGATGCCGATGATACTCATTAACGCCACCAGCGCGTCATCACAGAGTGAGGCATAATGACGCATATGGAAGCCGTCGACACTGGTGGCCGTGCGAGTGGGGTACGACATGGCAACTTCTCTCAGCAAGTCGGGCGACTCGAAGGGGAGCGGATCCTGATGCTCGATGGGCTCTTGCTTGGGGGGCTCCACTGTGGCCTTCCATAACCCACAGAAACGAGCAGCCTCCGAATGAAGAAGAGCATGGGGATCAGATAAGACAACACCCTTAGCCGACAGAGTAGAACATGGGGACCAAGGGGCGACTTCTTTGGTCCACCAATGGGCTCTACGGGCACCTTTTGAAACACCTTCCAGGATCCAGGACTTCCAAGACTTGTTCGCCACCTCGCGCTGCTTGATGGAAAAATCACCCAGGAACTCCGAAACCTCGTCCAGGATACTAGCACCATCAATAATCAAACCTTCTAAAACTTGAGTCTCACCAGGATCATCACGAGGAATACAACCTGTAAAACCGTCGCCCTTGGTCGAGTTGAACAGGTGGCTTTTCCCACGGCAAGAGGTAGGGTTCAATCTCGTACATCGTTGAACAAACTGCTGCACCTTATCCCAGCTGCCCTGGCAGACCCCCATGCTGTCGACAATGATGTCGGGGGGGTGGAGGAGGAAGTTGCCAGAGTCGAGGGCCGAGCCCTTCGCGTCACAGCCAAGGTTCGCGCAGAAAATGCGCAGGGTGCTCTCCAAACAACGAACTCGGTACAACTCGGGCTGCCGTGAAGTGCGCCTATCTTTATCCAAGACAGAGCGCCATGCAAGCTTGGGCAACCTGCCACGGGTGCCTAAAACAGGAAGAGAACACTGACGATTGGCGGCCAACTCTCTCTCCGCCGTGTTAGCCCAAAGCTTATATAACATATTAAGGTGACGCTGCAAACACTGTCTGGGGACACGGTTACGAACCAACCCCAAACCATAAGACGCACAGTCCAAAACATCCATCCAGTCTTGAGGGGCAGGGGCAGGGCCAATAGGGGGTTCAATCGGGATGGGGGGAGGGTTAACAAACCCCAAAGCCTGCAAACTGGCCAGCTGAGGGAAGAAGCTCAACTGCACGGGCTTGTGCGGCTTGGTGGCCGCCTCCAAGCAGACACGGGTGGCCTTCACGGCCTGCGAGAGCCCGCTGGAAACCAGGAAATAGTCGAGCATGCGGACTCCTTCCTTGCTCGTGCCCGCGCAGGTGCCCTTGGATTCAGGCGCGACCAGGTTGGCACTGAGCACCGAGACCAAATCGCATGAAACCAGAACATCAGGCTCCATCTGGAAGTCCGCACCCAAGATGAACGGACCAGGAAAATATGATAATTCAGCACCGAGCTTGCACAAGATACCCAGATTGGACTCGGAGAGGCCCTCGGAGTCCCTGAGATACGCGGAGACCACAAGGATAGAGACTCCGCCTGGGATCTGAACAATAGCTGACGCAGCACGGTGAGGAACCAGAGTGGGGCCCACCTTAGGCGAGACGTCATGACAGCCCAAGAAGTCCCTGACGAAGATGCCCACTCCACCAGAGGTCCCGAGCCCTATACCTGGGGCCGCTGGGACGAGCCTGGACTTCCAGCCTGAGCGGAGGCCCCATTGGGAGGCCTCGCCAACCAGATCACCCAGAAGATGATGTTCTTGAACAAGCACCACATGAGCCGTCGTACGACTCAACCACGCTTTCGCCGCATTCCAACCCGTGCAGTTAGCTGTCTCCACGACCAAATCAAAACCGTCGAGATCCGAGCAAGCTGGGGCCCAGAGACAACTGCCAAAATTCAAGGACGGAGCCTTGGGGGCGGGAACACGGCACAGCCTGGCAATAGAAGGTGAAACATGCAAAAAGTCACCCCCCGACACGCTGCTCACGTGAGCCTTAGGCGTCGGGGGGGGGGTTGTTTGAGAAGGCGGCTCAGGCTGCATCCTGTTGGCGGGCATCTCCTTCGCGAGCTGCCGAACGTCAGGATGTGGGACAGCATCAGCCTCATGGGCACCCCCGTGGTCTCCAGAAGAGCTGCTGTCTGCACTTCCTCCCCCGCTGGCGGAGTCCTCATGAACTCCAACTGCTGCATCTCCAAGCTCCTGCGGTGGACGAGCACCAGCGGGGCTGTTGCCCCGCGCGATCTTCTCAGCAGGCTGGACGGAAGTCTCCTCAGGCTTCCTCTTGTGGAGCTTGGACATGTGCTGGCGGTGGGAGGCTTTGATCTGGTCCACAGACTGCTGAACCTTCTCAAACAATTGCTTCGTGATGGCGACCACACTCTGCTCCAGCTCGCGTTTCCTGGCCTCGAACTGGTTGTGGTCGTCGGATGATAGCTCGTACTCCTTAGCGTCGAGGCCGAGGATGCCTTCACCGTAGTCGATGGTGAGGGCCCCCTCCTTACCGTCGAGGATGTCACGCAGGCAGAGCTTGCCAACATACCGATGAGGATCAGGATGCACCACATGATGCAGCTGCTCGACCAAGGCTTTGTGCTCCTTGTCGGCCTCGGACAGCTCGGCAGTGAGTTTGGCCATAGCTTCTTCGCATTGATACACCCACTTCCTCGCCCTGGCGACATCATCAATCTCCTTCTTGAGGCGGCGCTCGATGGAATGCACACGCTGGCGCGCCTCCTCAGTCTGCCTTTCCAGGGGCTTGGGTGGGATCTCCTTGGGTTTCTTAGCTGCAATCCACACCTTATACTGAGAAGCTGCAATAGAGTCACCGAACTTCTCAGCCAACGCGAGCAACTGCTTGACATCGTCTTCAGTCGCTGTGTCTGGGACCGTGATGGCTGCTGGCGACAGGTGCGGAGGGCCCCGCTGCCAACTTCCACGAGGCGCAGGAACATCACGCACAGGCACATCGACACGTTCACGCTGGCAGTGCTTACAAAACCACCACTTGGCAAGATTTTTTTCCACACCCACAATCCTCATAGCTGCACTTCCACATCGCCTGGCGACCGCCTCCGCGATGCTGGGCGTCCTCTCCGTCGACACCTGCGGCGAAGCGAACGCGCTTGGCCCACGGCCGCTCCTCCCAAGGCGAGGCCTTCGGCGGCGGCACCATTGCGACTGCTGGAAGTGGCGGGACGTGGCTGGAGGAACCGAGAGCCAGAATGACTCGCTGTCACCCAGCCGTTCTGAAGCGTCAGTGACAGGAAGCACAAAACTTTGTGCCAGAACGGCTAGGAGGAGGAGGAGGAGGAGGAGGAGGAGGAGGAGGAGGAGGAGGAGGAGGAGGAGGAGGAGGAGGAGGAGGAGGAGGAGGAGGAGGAGGAGGAGGAGAGAGGAGGAGGAGGAGAGGAGGAGGAGGAGGAGGAGGAGGAGGAGGAGGAGGAGGAGGAGGAGGAGGAGGAGGAGGAGGAGGAGGAGGGGAGCGCCGCCCTCTGTGGGGAGCGCCGCCCTCTGGTTTGCCAGCCTGGAACATATCCCTGTCCCTATGCTGGGCACCTCCCCATCACGACGCCAATCTCAGGGGTTCCCCGATTTTTGGAGGGCGCATCCCTAAGGTTGTCATCGCCTCTTGGCGCGTCAAGCTCAGGGATAGGGATACGTTCGAGGCTGGCAACTTGTGGGGCGCGCGCGAGAGCAGAGAGAGAGCGCAGCCCATTGCGCTGCGGGTCCCGCTCCCGTGCGCTCCGCTGCCTCGCCCAGTCCCGCGAGCTGCCACCGCGGCATCCTCCCCCCCTCCTCCTCCTCCTCCTTCTCCTCCTCCTCCGCTTCCTCCCCGCGTGCCCGCCTGCCTCCTTCGCCTCGCCCCCTCTCTGCAGGGCTCATATTTCGATTCCTCCGGTTTTACTCGAGTCGAATCGGAGTCGAGGGCTTCCGATTCTGGTTCGATCCGACTTGGGACTCCGATTCGGGCTCCGATTTCTCAATTGAGGCCCATTAGCCTGCCGGTTTCTGCCGGCTCGACGTCTCCCGGCTCGCCTGCCGATTTCCGCCGATCCGATGGACTCCGATTGCCGATCCAACTTGTCGATGTGATTCTGGGCTCTCCTGCCTCTGAGCACAACCCCCCTCCTTGCCCCCGAGGCTCTTGGGGTGGCGACGGTGGCGACCGGAAGCAGGGCGTGGCGACCAGCGGGGCATCAATGAGGGCGGCCCTCAGATGGGAGCGGAGGGGGGAGGGATGAAAGAAACAACGACGAGGAGGAGGAGGATGAGGAGGAGGAGGAAAAGGCGGAGGATGAGGACCACTGTAAACCCAAGACGCATCAACGATGTTGCAGCAAACCCTCCTTCCAAGTTCCCTACCAGAAGTCCCCAAACGAGGTCATCTCTTCCCTTGAACGCCCCTGATGGGAGCAGACACCGCCGCCCCACTGCTTTTGGACCGCGGTCGCTCTGATGCAGATGTGGGAAGACGTGGATCCCTGCCCGCGGCCTGACTTGGCGAGGCTCGCCGTAGAAAGAGGTCGGCCAATCGAGAAGCACCGGGTCACACAGAGGCGGAAGCGGCCCAAGATGGCGCGAGCAGTCACCGAAAAAACATGCTCCTGGAAGTCGAGGGGAGCCCAGGCAGGCCGCCAGGACGGCCGTTGAGAGTCCAGAAACACGCCAGCAGCCGTCGGGTTCCACCCAGAAATGGCGCCCGGGGGCCCCGAGAGGGGCCCAACAAACAATTAGGATGCGTCGAGTGCGGCGACGTGGTGTGAACGAGGGAAGCTGGAGAGGGACAAAAACTGGTCGACTTCGTTTGTGGCTCCCAGGGAGGCTTCGGGGGGGCTCTGGGGGTGCCCTGGACGACCGAACATGTTGTCCAGAAGGTGTCCAGAGAGCTCGAGGAGTGGCCCGAAAGGCAATCAGGACGGCAGCAGAGAGTATCCGTATATTCCTAGATGGAAGGAGGAGCCCTGGAGATGCACGGG
>CAUYUJ010016327.1:941071-969184 GCA_963575745.1 Prorocentrum cordatum | reverse complement strand
ACCACCATCATCATAATCATCATCACAGCATCATCATCATCATCATCATCAGCAACATCATCATCATCATCATCATCATCCTCATCCTCATCCTCATCCTCATCATCATCAGCAGCATCATCAGCACCTTCATCATCATCACCATCATCATCATCATCATCATCAACATCATCATCGACACCATCATCATCATCAGCATCATCATTATCAGCAGTATCATCATCATCGGCATCATCATCATCATCACCATCATCATCAGCATCATCCTCATCATCATCATCACCATCATCATCACCAGCATCATCATATTCATCATCCATCATCATCATCACCAGCACCACCACCATCATCATCATCATCATCATCATCATCATCATCATTACCAGCATCACTATCATCATCGTCATCATCAGCATCATCATCAGCATCATCATCAGCGACAGCATCATTATCATCATCAGCATCATCATCAGCATCATCAAAATCATCTACATCGTGATTAGCATCATCAGCAGCATCATCATCAGCATCAGCATCACCATCATCATCATCATCGTCATCAGCATCATCAGCATCATTATCATCATGATCATCCTAATCATCATTACCAGCAGCAGCATCATCATCGTCATCAGCGTCATCAGCATCATCATCACCATCATCATCATCATCATCATAATCATCATCATCATCATCAGCATCATCATCATCATCATCATCATCATCATAATCATCATCATCATCATCATCATCATCATCATCATCATCATCATCATCATCATCCATCATCATCATCACCAGCACCACCACCATCATCATGATCATCATCATCATCACCATCATTACCATCATCACTATCATCATCGTCATCATCAGCATCATCATCAGCATCATCATCAGCGACAGCATCATTATCATCATCAGCATCATCATCAGCATCATCACAATCATCTACATCGTGATCAGCATCATCAGCAGCATCATCATCAGCATCAGCATCACCATCATCATCATCATCATCGTCATCAGCATCATCAGCATCATTATCATCATGATCATCCTAATCATCATTACCAGCAGCAGCATCATCATCGTCATCAGCGTCATCAGCATCATCATCACCATCATCAGCATCATGATCATCATCATCATCATCATCATCATCATCATCATCACCATCATCACCATCATCATCATCATCATAATCGTGGTCGTCGTCATCAGCAGCAGCAGCAGCATCAGCATCATCAGCATCATCATCACCAACGTCAGCATCATCATCATCATCATCATCATCATCATCATCATCATCATCATCATCCACCTCCTCCTCCTGCTCCTCCTCCTCCTCCTCCTCCTCCTCCTCCTCCTCCTCCTCCCCTTCCTCTTCCTGCTGTTCTTCTCGACATCGTCCGCGAGCCGCTCCCCGGCGGTACGTACAGGGCCGCGCGGCCGACCAAAACCCCCTCCCATCCCTCCGAGGGCGGCAAGCGTGGGGGCAGCGCGGGGCCGCGCTGGTCTGCAGGAATCCGCCTGGGCGACGACGGCGACGGCGGCGACGACGACGACGGGTCCCAGAATCGGTCAGCATCGGACCTGAAGTCGGGTCGAATCGAAAGGGGCGTCAGCTTGAGGCGCATCGTCACGCAGTGGGAGTCGAGCCGGATGGGCCGTGGCAACATGCACAGCAGCACCCATGCAAGAGTCGGGCCGCGTCGGATCTCTGGAACATTGGAATCGAATCGGATCGGGCCAGCCCGAATCGATATTGAATCCGATCGCGTCGAAATAGACCCTGGCGACGACAGCGACGGCGGCGACGACAACGAAGAAGCCTCGCGGGCACGATCGTCCCAATGTGATGTGTCATCGTGGCGGTTGGCGTCGCATCGGGTATCGCCAATGTCATCACCATCGTCAACGTCAATATCGTCGTCCATCTCCGTCGCCAGTCGTCGCCGTCGCCGTCGCCGCCGACGCCGTCGCAATTGCCGTCGCCATCGCCATTGCTATCATCAGCATCAGCATCAGCATCAGCATCAGCAGCAGCATCAGAATCATCCGCATAATCATCAGCATCAGTATCGTCAGCATCATCATCAGCATCATCATCACCCAACACCAGCATCATCAGCAGAACCATAATCAACATCATCAGCATCATCGTCCTCAGAAGCATCATCAGCATCATCATCAGCGTCAGCATCAGCGTCAGCATCATCAGCATCAGCATCAGCATCATAGCATCAGCAGCATGATCAACATCAGCAGCAGCATCAGCATCATCATCAACAGCATCAACGTCGTCAGCATCCTCAGTTTCATCGCCGTCATCGTCACCACCCTCATCACCAGCAGCATCAGCATCATAATCAGCATCAGCATCACCAGCATCATCATCATCAGCAGCATCGTCCTCATCATCATCAGCATCGTCATCATCATCATCAGCATCATCATCATCATCATCATCATCATCATCATCACCATCATCATCCTGGTCCTCGTCCTCGTCCTCGTCATCGGCATCATCATCCTGCATCATCAGCATCATCAGCAGCATCATCAGTCATTACCATCCGCATCATCAACAGCATCAGCAGCATCACCACCACCACAACCATCATCACCAGCAGCATCAGCATCATAATCAGCATCAGCATCACCAGCATCATCATCATCAGCAGCATCGTCCTCATCATCATCATCATCAGCATCGTCATCATCATCACCACCATCATCATCATAATCATCAGCATCATCATAATCATCATCATCATCATCATCATCAGCAGCAGCAGCAGCAGCATTATCATCATCGTCGTCGTCGGTGTCGTAGTCGTCACCATCCGCGTCATCATCATCACGATCACCAGCATCGTCATCGGGCTCGCTGCTGCTCCTCTCACCGCGCCTGAAATCATGTTGCCAAAAGCCTCTCGCGATGCCTGCCCCGATGTTCATGTTGCCGAGGCACGCGAAGGCCACCAGGAAAGACTGCCTACCAGACCACCCCAACCTCACCAGAAAACTAGCATCTTGGGTGGGGGGGCACGGGTTCCACATGTGTTTTTGTGAATGTTCCCCGACGCCCCCCCCCCAGTGGAAATTGAAGATAAGTTGTGGCATTCGTGTTGGGTCTGGGTGGCTTGGTGGGTGGTGCAGGAAGGAGTGCGAGACACAGCAGGGCGACAGGCAGCAGAGACGAAGAGTTACGCATAGTACCGGATGTACAAGCGCAGCGAACAAACATCATCAGGAGAAGGCGCTGGTTGGGGATGGTAGGATGGAGCCTAGAGAAACTCTGGAGCGAAGCACCTGTCGCTGAACACTCGCTGTTCACAGCATGAAGGTACAGGTACAGATCATGCTCGCTGCTGCTCCTCTCCTGGCGCCAGAAATCATTTCCCCCAAAGCCTCTCGGCAGCAGAGACGAAGAGACAACATATATTACCACATCCATATACTGCATGATTTGGATTCCAAAAACTCAAGCACGAAAGGAGAGATGTTTGAGAACAAAAGAGGCGAAGCACTTACGCAGCTCACGCGGGTAAGGCTCAGCTCGGACCGTTCAACAAAAATCCGGATCTTCACCAGTTAGTTCAACGCGTGAGCGATGAGCGCACGAGCATACATGCGTCGAAGCTTGACACGTCTTCGAGATGTCCTGCATTTCAGCAGGAAGTCCGCAGAATCACCCACGCGCCGCGATGGGCTTACCCATGGCTTGCCGTGTCGACAGAAGTCTGCATGCACCATCTCCCCTTGGAAACGCCTTGGAGCTGGCTGACATGAGGAACCAGCCATGCCCTGCTGTCCCTGGGCGAGGGGCAACGACAGGGGGGGACTGGCACAGGGTGGGGATGCACCGGCCTGGAATCGGCGATGCATCGCCGATAGCTCGGCGATTGACCTCCGATCGTGAAGCCGCACCTGCATGGGCAGGTTGGGGCTATCGGGCACCTATCGGCGATCAATGGGCGATTGGGGATCGATGCATCCCCCCCTATGCCTATCCCCCCCCTATCGTTGCCCCTGAGTGGGCCACCAGAAGCTGGCCCTGGAACAGTGGTGTGCAGTGAAGCTTGGAGGCGAAGGGCCTCCCCAGCGAAGGTCTTGAGCCCAGATGGCTGCGGAGGGGGGGAGGGGGAGGAGGAAGGGGAGGGGGAGAAGGATGGGGAGGGGGAGGAGGAGGAGGAGGAGGAGGAGGAGGAGCAGCAGGAGGAGGAGGAGCAGGAGGAGGAGGAGCAGGAGGACGAGGAGGAGGAGGAGGAGGAGGGAGGAGTAGGAGGAGGAGGAGGTAGGAGAGAAGAGGGGAGGAGGAGGAGGAGGAGGACGCCGTGCATGCATCGAGCCAAGATGGCTAAGGAAGGGGGGGGAGGGAGGGGGAGGCGGAGGAGGAGGAGGAGGAGGACACCGGGATGAAGAAGAGCGGGCGCTGTGTCGCGGCGACTCGCCCATGCATCGGCGATGCGGCGCGATCCTCCGACCCCGTCGGAGCCGGCCTCCTCACGGGAGGCCTGGAGTCTCCGAGCTCCAGCTCCGGGTGCATGGGCCCCTGGGAGGCCAGACCTCCGACGGGGTCACGTTGTCACGGCGCGGACCCACGGAGTTCCACCTCGCCAGCCTCATTGTGCTGCACCTCCTAGGGGAACGAACAAAGACATAAACATTAAAAACTCGGAGGTCCGCGCGGATTTCTCGGATCGGCGCTGGACCCCCCCCCTCCCTGGCGCGCGGAGCGCGCCAAGGGCGGCGCCTCCGGCGCCGCCAGGGGGGTCCAGCGCCGATCCGAGAAATCCGCGCGAGTTTTTATGTTTATGTCATTATTCGTTCCCCTAACCTCACCACCAGCACTCGTGCGGAACACAGGTGGGCCTGTGCCCCGCCTTCTCCCCCCCGCTTGCTCAACTATGGCCGCTTGGACCCCCGTTCGCAAGGACCCACGGAGGTCTGGGCCCCTTCCCCAGGAGCAGCGCTGGACCCCGAGCCGCTTATGCTTCAAGGGGCCCTGGGACACACAAATATAAATGGACACAAATAACAGGATCCCCCATATCTTCCCATACATTCGGGGTTTCTGTCTTCCCCCCCACTGCCCGTACTTTCCAACATTTTCCTGGGACACACAAAAATACACACGAATAAAAGGATCCCCCATATTTTCCCCATAGTTTCTGGGTTTTGTCTTCCCCCCCACTGCCCATATTTTCCCATATTCTCCTGGGAATCGACGATTGGTTGTGTCCGTGTGTTTTTTCTCCTCCTGAGTCTTCGCGGGCCAGAGTTCGGAGCTCCGGCCATCCGAGACGATCAGGACACCCCCGGAACGCTCTCGGCGAGGCGCAGCTGCTGGAAAGCAGCCCGAGGCCACGAAAAGGCCCGAAGGCTTCGGGAACCCTGGAGCACGTGCCCCAAACCTCGACGCGAGGAGGTCTGGGAAAGCAGGGGAGCCTCACGCTGGGCAGCGACGCGCGAAGGGTGGCTGCCGGTTGCGCGCGCGCGCGGTCGCTGCCGAGGAGCCCGCCGGTCATCCCCTTGGAGATCGCGGCCACCGCCTCACAGGGCGGAGCTGGCGGCGCGCAGAAGGGGGCAACGTCAGCCGGCATCGAATCGGACAGTTGGTTCGAGTCCTGGGTCGGGCGTGTCCTCCCTACAGGAGGATTATTTTTGGACGAAAAATGAAAGATGTCCAAAAAATCCTCCAAAACTAGTCCAAATTATCCCGGCAAAGCAACCTAACAGCGATGTGTAGGAGCATATCTGGAAGCATTCCCCTTAATATTCAGATGACAATCCAGCTGTAGAATTCTGCTGTTCTCGCACTCGTAGTCGCATTCGCGATGACAGTCGCAGTGGCAACGGCAGTCACAGTCACAGCCTCAGCCTCAGCCTGCCTCAGCCTCAGCCTCAGCCTGCCTCAGCCTCAGCCTGCCTCAGCCTCAGCCTCAGCCTGCTTCAGCCTCAGCCTCAGTCTGCCTTCACCTCGGCGTCAGCCTCAGGCTGCCTCAGCCTTAGCCTGCATCAGCCTCAGCCTCAGCCTCAGCCTGCCTCAGCATCAGCCTGCCTCAGCCTCAGCCTCAGCCTGCCTCAGCCTCAGCCTCAGCCTGCTTCAGCCTCAGCCTCAGTCTGCCTTCAGCCTCGGCCTCAGCCTCAGCCTGCCTCAGCCTCAGCCTGCCTCAGCCTCAGCATCAGCCTGCCTCAGCATTCAAAATGTGGCCCAGGAGTGGAGTTCTGGGAACTCGAAGAACACGAAGTGGCCTACAGTTGGCTCCGGGCATTCAAAATCATGCCCAGGAATGGAGTTTTGGGAACTCGAAGACCACGAAGTGGCTTACAATTGGCTCCGGGCATCCAACATGTGGCCCGGGAATGGAGTTCTGGGAACTCGAAGACCACAAAGTGGCCTTTTAGTTGGCTCCGGGCATCCAAAATGTGGCCCAGGAATGGAGTTCTGGGAAGTCGAAGAGCACGAAGTGGCCTACAGTTGGCTCCGGGCATTTAAAAAGTGGCCCGGGAATGGAGTTCTGGGAGCGCCAAGAGCGATTTTGCGAGGATGTCCGAAGCGATTTCGGCTTCGGCGGCAGCCGCCCGGGTCCCGCCCCGAACCCCCTGTGGAGTCATCTGCTGCTCTCTTTTGAGACCACTAGAAACCTATCAGCAAAAACTGTTAGGTAAAAATCCGCCGACCCTGTCGGCGTGTGGAAGAGGCTTCGTTCTTTGCCCCATCTTCCTCGTCGTTCCTTTTTCCCGTTTCCCTGCAGCGTCGTCGCTTGTGTCCCTTCCCTACAGCATTCTCCTCCACTGCGCCCGTCGCTTTCTCTCCTGTCCTAAAACCTTTTCCTGAAGCATATCGGTACAAACCGAAACGGAACAACGTCGCCTCTGAGTCAAAGGGAAGCCCCTTCCTTTTCTTCCCTTCCCCGCCAAGGGGGGGGGGTCCCGGGGGGGGGGTCCCGGGGGGCGCGTGGGCCACTTTACAACCAGAAGCGCACTTTACAACCAGATGGGTCACTTTACAACCAGCTTACAAAATCCAAGAAGGGCACTTTACAACCAGGAAGGGCACTTTACAACCAGGCAAGTAAAAACACATATTGAATGCACGCGTGCCTTTCCCTGAAATCTCCGTGGGCAAGCGCAAGGGTGGCTTTGGGCTCTTTGAGGCATGTTGGTTGTAAAGTTGCCCATCGCGCACGAAGAAGCACTGCGCACGAGTTGGCGATGCGGCGACCTGGTGCGCTATGGCATGTTGCGTGCTGGTGGGCGGATTCGAGTTTTGACCTGCTCTCTAAGCTCTGTCGGTCAGTTCTGCCATTGCTTGCTCTGCCTTTTTTTTCTGACGGGCGAAGGCTAGTCGCGCAGGACATACGAATAAACCATGATCCCGTCCAAGACTGGAGCTGCATTGCAGTGGAAAGCTGTAGTGGGGGATGTGGTGGAAGCGGGGGCTACAATGGGAACTGCATGGTGTTGGGAAGCTGCGAAGGCAACTGTGGTGGTCGCCAGGCAACGGTGGGAACTGTGGTGGTAGCTGGGCTGCAATGGAATTTTCGGTAGTAGCGGGGGGTCAGTCGGAATTGTGGAGGTAGCGGGGCTGCAGCGGTAAGTGTGGTGGTAGCAGGCACAGAGGTGGCGGTGATGCGCTGTCACGGTGGCTCAAGCTGCTGCGCTGGCACGGTGGCTGAGGCTGCTGCCCGAGCACGATACCTGCGTTGCTGCGCTGGCACCGTGGCTGACGCTGGAAGCAACAATCTTCGAAATAGTTGCGCATGTATTCGGGACGTTGAACCTCGATCTTCCAAGACGAAGAGCAGCAGGGGGCCAACTGGAGCGGGCGCACTTAGCCCCTTGCGGAACACCGTGGGGCTTCAGGGGCCAACGTGGCCCAAGAGACCCGCGGTGCCAATGGCCTAGTTCCCTGGAGCGCTGGGCCCTTGTGGAGGCCACTGGGCTCGCTTCCTGTGAGTGATCCCTAAAATGGGCAGCGCGTCGCCCTGAGCCTTCCTACGTATGCTGTCGCCTTATTCCCGTGCGAGCACGGGGCCCTTGTTGAGGCCGCTTGGCCCCTGCTAGCAAGCCCTGTCTTAGTCTGCTGGGCTCAGAGCGCCAGAGCGTCCAGGCGCTCGGGTTCAGAAGCGTCGCTGGGGCCTGCTCAGAGCGTCCAGGCGCTCGGGCTCAGAGGCATCGCTGGGGCCTGCGCAGAGCGTCCAGGTCCTCGGGCTCAGAGGCATCGCTGGGGCCTGCGCAGAGCGTCCAGGTCCTCGGGCTCAGAGGCATCGCTGGGGCCTGCGCGGGGCGTTCAGGCGCTCGGGTTCAGAGGCATCGCTGGGGCCTGCGCAGAGAGTTCAGGCGCTCGGGCTCCAGAGCGCCCACGTGCTCTGGATCATTTGTCAGAGCGTCCGCGCGCCCTGGAGCACTTTTGAGAGCGCCCACTTGCTCTGGAGCATTTTTCAGAGCGCCCAATTGCTCTGGGGCATTTTTCAGAGCGCCCACTTGCTCTGGAGCACTTTGCGGAACGCCCAAACACGCACGGCCACTCTGAGCTGGTTGTAAAGTGGTCCGTTCTGGTTGTAAAGTGGCCCGTTCTGGTTGTAAAGTGGTCCGTTCTGGTTGTAAAGTGGGCCGTTCTGGTTGCAAAGTGGACGTTCTCGATGAGAACACATACTTTCCAATCCTATGTTGGTTGTAAAGTAACCCATCTGGTTGTAAAGTGGTTGTTCTGGTTGTAAAGAGACCGAATCTCGTCCCGGGGGGGGTCCCGGGAGGGGTCCTGGGTCAGATACGCCGCCCTCCCGGCGTCGCTTCTGTCCCTTCCCTACAGCCTTCTCATGGATTTAACATACGTTTTTGAAAGATTTTGGCGTTCTTGCCTCTTCCGCTTCCCGACGCGCCAAGACGGCCCAAGAGGCCCCCAAGATCGCCCCGAGACGGCCCAAGAGGCCCCCAAGAGGGCCCCCTAATGGCCGAAGAGGGCCCCAAGACGGCCCAAGACGCCTCCAAGACGGCCCAAGAAGCCCCCAATATTGCCCCAAGACAGCCCAGGAGAGCCCCAAATTGCCCAGGAGGCCTCCAAGAGTGCCTCGAGACGGCGCAAGAGGAGCCCTGGACGGCCCAAGACGGCCTCAAGAGAGCCCCAGGCTGTCCCAAGAAAGCCTCTGGCCTCCTCCTCCTCTTCCTCCTCCGCCTCCTCCTCCCCTCTTCTTCTTCTTCTCCTCCTCCTCCTCCTCCTCCTCCTCTCCTCCTCCTCCTCCTCCTCCTCCTCCTCCTCCTACGTCCTCCTCCTCCTCCTCCTCGTCCTCCTCCTCCTCCTCCTCCTCCTCCTGCCTCCTCCTCCTCTTCCTCCTCCTCCTCCTCCTCCTCCTCCTCCTGCTCTCCTCCCTCCTCCTCCTCCCCACCCTCTGCTCCCCCTCCTCCTGCTCTCCTCTGCCTCCTTCTCCTCCTCTTGCTTCTCCACCACATCCGTCTCCCCCCTCCTCCTCCCTCATCCACCTCCACCCTTCCTCCACCTCCCACTCATCCTCCTCCCCCTGCCCCCCCCTCGTTTTCATCGTCGTCGTTCTCAGGGTCGGCGGCACCGGCCGTAAGGCCTTCGCAATAGTCAACAAATCGTCCCGAAGCTATGTTTGTTGAATATTTGTAAATACTCATCCTGTAGAGGGACAGGCCCGACTTAAGCGCAAAGGGGGACATCAGTCGGCATCGAATCAGACAATCGGTTCGAGTCGTAATCTGCGTCGGATCGGGCTGCATCGGCACGGAGGCGAAATCGAATCGCGTCGGCTGCGCGAAGATGCGCGGCAGCGCCGAGCACGACAGCAAAACGACATCGTCGACGTCGTCGTTTCGAAGGCTGGGGGGCGTTTCTGGAGGTTCTCACCGGCACGGCTGAGCGCGGCTTGGCTGACTGGCCGAGATGGACCCCGGGAGGTCTGGAAGCCCGTTTGGAGCAAAGAAGGGTTGCAGGAACGTCCGTATCCTGAACCCCCATTGATTTAGACGCCCGAAACGGGTGCGGAAAACATTGGCACGATGCCGAACAACAAGTGTTGCCCCAAACCGACAGCGGCTGCTGTTGGGCAATCGATTTTTCATGTCTTCGGTGAACACCGTCCGCGGCGGCGTGGACAGCGAGTCTTGTCCAAAATGAACAGGAGCTGCTGTTCGACATCGTACACACTCTTCCCGTACCCATCCCGATCGTCCCGAACTGAAGCTTCGGAAGCTGGGCGAAGGCTGCCAAAACCGTGGCTGCTAAAACGGCCCAACCAGAAGGAAAAAACAACTTCCCGGAATGAGGCGCGGCACGCGAAACAGTCAACGGGCTTCTTCCCGGAAGGCCGAAGACGAAAGACGAAGGACGAAGGATTTTAGCAGCCACGGATTTAGCAGCCCTTGCCCGGCTTCGGAGCCCCCCATTGCAAGACCACGCAGCAGGCGAAGTCGGTCTCCACGGGAGGGGGGGAACCCAGGCGGCCTGGATCGGCGCTGGGGCCCCCCGGCGGCGCCTCCGGCGCCGCCCCTGGCGCGCAGCGCCGATCCGAGAAATCCGCGCGGACCTCGGAGTTTTTATGCTTATGTCACTTTTCGGATCCCTGGGGATGTCCTCGCGCCCCGGCTTCTGCGAGAAGCACTTCGCAGTGCTGCTGTCCGGAGGCGGGCCCGTCGTCCAACCGCCGAGCACGAGCAGGCCCCCCCTCGACCTGCGAGCCGGTGATGGGTTCCTCGCCCAGGTGCTTCGCCCCAGGCTTGAACGAGGGAGCAGGAGGGAGCAGGAGGGAGCCGGAGGGAGCAGGAGGGAGCAGGAGGCAGGGGGGAGCAGGAAGTCCGTCGGGAGCAGGAGGCGGCCCGAAGGAGCCGCAGATAGCGCGAGAGAGCCAGAGGGAGCCGGAGGGAGCTAGGCATCCCGCGCTTCTCTGTTAGGGGCCCGATGCACCTCGGCGCCAGGCCGACTGCCCGAGGCGGGACGCCCACCCACCACGGCAGCAGCCCGCGGCGCGCCGGCCTGCGGGCCGGCACGATGGACGTGAACAACCGCGGCCCTGGCCTTCTAAAGGAGCCGCAGGCGTCGCGACTGCTCGAGGCGCGTGCGCCCACGCTTGCTGCCCGTTGCAGTGCGGCGAAGCCTAGCGCTGCGACCACGCCGCAGCCCAAGGAAAGGCGAGCCGAGGCGTTCAGTGACAAGCGGTGGCTGGCACCACGCGCAACATGTCCGACAGTTCCGTTCATAACGTCCTCGGCATCCCCCTGCTCCTCCTCCTCCTCCTCCTCCTCCTCCTCCATCCTCCTCCTCCTCCTCCTCCTCCTCCTCCTCCTCCTCCTCCTCCTCCTCCGCTTCCTCCGCTTCCTCCGCTTCCTTCCTCCTCCTCCTCCTCCTCCTCTCCTCCTCCTCCTCCTCCTCCTCCTCCTCCTCCTCCTCCTCCTCCGCCTCCTCCTCCTCCTCCTCCTCCTCTCCTCCTCCTCCTCCTCCTCCTCCTCCTCCTCCTCCCTCCTCCTCCTCCTCCTCCTCCTCCTCCTCCTCCTCCTCCTCCTCCTCCTCCCTTCTCATTTCTCCCCTCCTCCCTCCTCCCCAGACCTCCCTCCCCAGGCATCCGACGCGTTCTTGTTCACAGCATGGACCCCTGGAGGCCTGGACCCCTTCTCCAGGACTGGTTTTTCACACCGAACCTTCGTCTGACGGCCTCCAGGCCCAGCGAGGAGGGCCTCTGGAGGCAGAACATTCTCAAACACCTTGGATCGCGATTGCTGTTCGATGAGGGGGTTATGAATCCCTCCTCCGCCCTCCTGCCGTCCTCCTGCCATCCGCCCCTCCCCTTTCCTCCTCCATTCCCTCCTCTGGCTGGCGGGGGGTGGCAGGAGCATGGCGCGCAGATCAACTGAACGCCGCCGAACACGGATTGGAAAGGTTGCGGGCATGGGCATCGCAGGGTCCCTTCTTCCCCCTCCTCGTCCCATCCTGCCTCCCCCTCCTGTCCCCTCCATCTGCCCCTTTCCCTCTTCGCCCCCATCCTCCAGTCCCCTCCTCCTCCCTCCATTCGCTCCTCTCCTCCTCCCTTCCCCCCCGCCCCCCTCCTCACCCCTCCGTCCCCGTGGGCGGTCGTCCTTCGTGAGCGCGCCGATGTTCGCCACGTAGTCAGCCTGCATGCTCAGGAAATCCGCGGATTCCTTCTCGCGTTTGGCCGTCGCCTCGCGCGCCAGCAGGCTCTTAGAGGTCTCAAATGCGGTCTCAAAACGGCGACAGACCAGCAACGGTCAACATCGAATCGGGAAATCAGATCTAGTTGGAATGCGCGCCGGATCGGGCTGCGTCGAAAAGGGGTCGGAATGAATCGAATCGGCCGCGCCAGGACGCACACCTGCGCTATGCGAATATCGGGCCGCATCGGATCGACTGATGTTCGGAAGTGGATCAGATCGGTCACCGGATGAAGAAAAACTATTCGCCTGGCGAAGACCCAACCACACGCAGCTGTGAGGGGCGCAAGACAAGTGAAAACTAAGGGGGGTTATCAAAAGAGTGAAGGATTGCATGAGAAGGACGGGGTCGCAGGTCGCCAGGGTTCGCAGGTGCAGGCGACGTTTCTGACGGGGCCGCAGGTCGCAGAGGTCGGCCGTAACGTGCTACATCTCGATGTAAACCGCTACGGCTGATTTGCGAAACGTGTGAGGGGTGCGCAGACATTGGCGCGGTCACGCATGCGAATCCTGCCACTGGCGCCTCAGATGGAGCTCTCTACGAGACCACGAAGCGGAAAGGTGCGCCACAATGGGCGCAGTCACGCATGCGATTCCTGCCACTGGAGCCTTCGATGGAGCTCTTCGTGGGGTCACGAGACGTGTTATAGGTGTGCGGAAATGGGCGCGGTCACGCGCGCGAGTCCTACAACTGGGGCATTCGGTGGATCCCCCCATTGAGCAACGAAACGCGAGGGGTGCGCCGAAATGGCGTGGACCAGGTATGCGAACGCAGCCACTGAAGCCTCAGGTGGAGCTCCCCGTGGGGCCACGAAGCGCGAGTGGCGCACCGCAAGGGAGTGCACCGGGGCACTGGGGCCTGACAGCACGGCTATGATGGGGACACACAGCGTGCCGCTCCGCGCCTCCCAAGCCCCTCGCACCACCGCCAGCTGGAGGAAGCCCAGGCCGCCCACGACCCCGCACGCAAAGTCGAGGACGCCCAGGGCGAGCGGCGCAGACGCCCCTGCCAGGGCGTGGGCGGCGCGGCCACCGAGCGCCTGATATGGCGCGGGGCCCGCCGCCGCCTGGCCCCCCAGGAGCTCTCACCCGAGGGGTGACCCCGAAGGCGCACTCACCCCAGTGGCGCTGGCTGGCCGCCAGCCCACGGACTCCAGCGTGCGCCGAAGCTCGTCGCTGAGCTGCGGCTCGTAGCCCGACGCCTGGCGGAGGAGGCCGTCCACGAGGACGTAGACCTCCCCAAAGCTCGAGGCCGCAGGACCTCTGGCCGCAGGCGCCGATCCCGCGGGCGCCGCCGCTGGCTCCGCCGCCGCCCCCGTGGAGCCCCGCCCGACATCGACCGACAAGACTTCATGCTATGACAACATCGACTCGAACAAGATCTAGACAGGTGGGAGCCATACTCATCACACACCGACATCTCAACGCATTGGTCGCAAAGACAAGCATGCATCCCCAAACTCCAGAAGGGCCGACTACCGTCAGGACTTACAGCCATTCGACGACATACCGACCAGGACGTACGCCGACGGCCGCTCATCCACATAATTTGGGACGACCTCAGCAGCGACGTCGACAACAACATGGAACGACTCAGACACTCCTACTTCAGCGAAGACGGCACTGAAAAGAGCCTCAAAGAGACACTGTACAATATCGTCTACCAACAGCACGACAAGAGGTACGAGTTCCAGGTGGACGAGGACTACGGCAGAAACGACTATACCACCATCCTCAGTTCAATGACCGACCCACAACACCATGTCAGCACAAGTTCAGAGGTACTGTCGTTGACCAACTACCTAGCAGATGCCCTCAACACATCAGGAGCGTGAACACTACACCCACCCTGGGCTACATGCACAATGGAAAAGCAGCGCAGACACATCACACCACCTTCCACAAACCAACAAACAGAGTACGCGGAGCTACAGGACTAATCGGACTACGAGTGCCAACTACTGAACCAAACGACAGGATCAGAAGGTGAAAAAACCTGACCGACACTTAACGTCTCACGCCTCCAACGCACTACGAGCTGACCTCACCAACGTCTGCCACACCCATATGGCCCCGTATACTGTGCCACCTGTTCCCTACACCAATCCAGGACTTACACCCCAACGAGCATCGTATACATCACGTACGCAATCCCAACAACATCATTCCACAACCCACGCTTGAAACACCAAATCCAGGCGGTCCACACTGCAACTTCAGACCACCTGAATTCATCAGGACGAGAAACGGAGTCAGGATACCCACTGACATCCCAGCTGACCATCCCCACTACAATTTCGTACGAGGCCAACTCGCAGAGATCCGCGACACCGAGCCAAGGCAGCACGTATGTTAGCACAAACTGCGACTCACCTGCACGCGACACACTCAAATGACGCCACCAGCAGCGAATACCAATCTTGACATTCGATCTCAAAGAGCAAAGCAAGACAGAGCAAGACCCGACGCCACCTACGAATATACGCCACCGCCTGCAGCACACATACCAACACCACCTACACAGCCTGCACCACCGCAGCAGCCTCAACCTACGCCTACCCGCAACCCATGGGCACACGTACCCGACCTGATCTACAGCACAACCGAATCCGGCGGCAGCGTTGACAACGACGACCCCTGGGCCAAAATAGACGGAGCATTAGACACACATGAGTTCTACATCACGTCATTGCCGCCGCAGAAATACCAAGACATACACTGCCCAAGCGGCTGGACTATCTCAGCCTCAGCCTGCCTCAGCCCCAGCCACAGCCTGCCTCGGCGTGCCTCAGCCTCAGCCTCAGCCTGCCTCAGCCTCAGCCTGCCTCGGCCTCAGCCTGCCTCAGCTCGGGCATTCAAAACATGGCACAGGACTGGTGTTCTGGGAACACGAAGATCACGAAGTAGCCCACAGTTGGCTCCGGGCAATCAAAATATGGTACAATAATGGTGTTCTGCGGGCATTCAAAATGTAGCCGGGGAATGGTGATCTGGGAACACGAAGAACACGAAGTGGCCTACAGTTGGTTCCAGACATTCAAAATGTGGCCTGGGACTGGTGTTCTGGGAAGGCGAAGAACACGAAGTGGCCTACAGTTGGCTCCAGACATTCAAAATGTGGCCTGGGACTGGTGTTCTGGGAAGGCGAAGAACACGAAGTGGCCTACAGTTGGCTCCGGGCAATCAAGATGTGGCCTGGGAATGGTGTTCTGGGAAGACGAAGAACACGAAGTGGCCTACAGTTGGCTCCAGGCATTCAAAAAGTGTCCTGGGAATGGTGTTCTGGGAAGACGAAGAACACGAAGTGGCCTACAGCTGGCTCCGGGCATTCAAAATGTGGCCTGGGAATGGTGTTCTGGGATCACGAAGAGCAGGAATCCATAGGAAACTATAGGAATCTATAAGAATCCTGCGGAGTCCCTGGGTTCCCCCGCTTCTCCCGGCACCCGCCCAGACCCCCCTGGGGAGTCAAGATGCTCTCTTTTGAGCCCACTGGAAACCTATCAGTCTTCGCTGTACGGTAAAATCGTTCCCCGATTATTGTTTTCTATTTTTGAATATCCCCCCTGTAGAGGGACACGCCCGATTTAAACATAAACTTTTGGCGCTCCGCGCAGACTTCTTCGGTGTCTCTGGTGATGCGGCAGCAGAAGGCGGGGAAGCGAATGCAAGTGCTCGAGAGGAAGACGGACGAGGACGAACGCGAAGCTCAGGACGATGGCGTACCGTCACATGTTTTGACTCACTCGCTATAGCAGGGAAAACGACACAAACATAAACTGTTGGCGCTCCGCGCGGATTTCTTTGATCTGCGCTGGACCCCCCTCCCTGGCGTGCGGAGCGCGCCAGGGGCGGCGCCGGAGGCGCCGCCAGGGAGGGCCCAGCGCGGAGCCAAGAAATCCGCGCGGAGCGCCAAAAGTTTATGTCTATGGCGTTTATTCGTCTTCCTCTTCTTCTCATTCTTATTCTTATTATTATTACTACTACTATTGTTATTATTACTATTACGATTATTATCCGTATTAGTATTATTATTAATATTATTATTAATATCATCATCATGATTAGTATTGTTATTAATACTAATATTATTAGTATCAGTAATCTTATTATTATCATTGTTCTTATTATTATTATTCTTCTTATTAGTATTCTTAATATTGTTATTATTATTAGTATTATTATATTTATGTTTGTCTTTCTTATTCTTATTATTTTTCTTATTATTATTATTCTTATTATTATGATTATTCTTATTATTCTTCTTATTATTCTTATTATTATTCTTCTTCTTCTTCTTTTTCTTCTTCTTCTTCTTCTTCTTCTTTCTCGAGTCTGGGCCTTCGAGACCTCTGGGTGGGGGGGGGGGCCAGCCTCGGAAGCCGCGGCCCCACCAGGGCACGGCGCCACGCCGCTCCGAGGGCCAGGGTCGAGCGGCCCCGGGGCCCCAGGGGGGGCTCGAGAGCAGCTGGAGCCGTCGGAGGTTTGGGGCCAGGTGCGCCGGCAGAATACTGGCCATCGCTCGGACGTCCATTCCCTGCGTTTTTGTTTGGTTTCGTGCGTGGTTTTTCGCCGATGGTCAAAACGAGGTCCTCGCTGGTCCTCGCCGAGGCCAAAACGCACACGTCCGAGAGATGCCACGAATATGTGAGGGGCAACGATAGGGGGGGACTGGCATAGGGGGGGGATGCCTCGACCTGGAATCGGCGATACCCGATGGATCGGCACCTTCCTGGGCAGGCTGGGGCCATCGGGCCCCTATCGGCGATCCATGGGCGATGGGGGGACGATGCATCCCCCCCCTACGCCGATCCCCCCCTATCGTTGCCCCTGGATATGCCCATGTCCACTGCCGCCAGGCCGTGTCCCGAGGACTCGGGGAGCGGCGCGGCAGATGTGGACCTCTGCCCGCCATCGCGGGCGGGCAAGCATCCAGCTCCACCGCGCCTCGAGACCTCGGGGCAAGGTTCCGAGGCGGCGGATGGGGATCTCTGCCCGCCAACGCGGGCGGGCAAGCATCCAGCTCCACCGCTCCTCGAGACCTCGGGGCAAGGTTCCGAGGCGGCGGGCGTGGGCATCTTCTGGCGGAGGAGCTCAGGGCGCTGGCCGGCCGCGGCGGCGGGGCGCGGGCGAGCCCGCCGCCTCGGCCATGGCCTTCTTGGCGGCCGCAAGGTCGGCCCTGGGCGCTCGGCTTCATCGGGGGGCGGCGGTGGCGGCGGCGGCGGCGGCGGCGGCGGCGGCAACGACGGCGCCGACGACGGTAAGGGAGGGGACTGACTACGGCGTCGACGACGGCGGTGGCGGCGACGGAGACAGCGGCGACGGCGACGGCGATGGCGATGACGGCCGACGGCGACGCGGAGGAAGAGAGGAGAGGAAAGGAGGGGCAAGAGACGAAGAGGGAGCAAGGAGGAAGAGGGAGAGGAGAGCGGGGAAGCGGCAAAGGCTTATCGACCCATACCTTATCATCACTATCACTATCAACACCATCAGCACCATCACCACCTGCAACATCAGCAACAACAACAACAACAGCAGCAGCAGCAACAAAAGCTACAATCACACCAACACCAACAACAACAACAACAACAACAACAACAACAACAACAACAACAACAACAACAACTCTTATCTGCTCGAGTGTCCGTTAACGCGTATTTCCCAAACCCTCGATACCCGCCCTCTTCGTCTTCGATCGTACCCCTTTGGGGGGGCAAACCTTTCTTCCCTGCAGGCCGGGCCCCGGCAAGCGGCGCGGCGGCCGCGGACTGTCGGCCTGGCCAGCGGCAGCGCTGATCGGCGGCAACCCGACCCCAAGAGGGACAGGGGACCGACCACGACGACGACGACGACGTCGACGACGACAACGTAGACAACGACGACGGCGACGACGACGACGAGCGAAAGCGAGAGCGAGAGAGAGAACGACAGCGGGACCAACAAGGTCACGAAGTAGGCCACGAAGGGCAACAGCGGGGACACGAAGGGCATGCACATGGGCCCACGACGGGCGCGAACGAGCGGGGGCCACGAAGGGCATACATGTATTGGGCCGCGGAAGGCAAAGACGGGGCCACTGAGGGCAGCAACGGGGCCACGAAGGGCAGCGAGGGGGCCACAAAGGACGACGGCGGGGCCACGAAGAGCATGCCTATGGGGCCACGGCGGCCGCGAACGAGCGGGGGCCACGAAGGGCATACATATATGGGGCCACGAAGGGCAGCGAGGGGGCCACGAAGGGCTGCAAGGGGGCCACGAAGGGCAGCGAGGGGGCCACGAAGGGGTGCAACGGGGCCACGAAGGGCAGCGAGTGGGCCATGAAGGGCTGCAACGGGGCCACGAAGGGCAGCGAGGAGGCCACGAAGGGCTGCAACGGGTCCACGAAGGGCAGCGATGGGGCCGCGAAGGGCTGCAACGGGGCCACAAAGGGCAGCGATGGGGCCACGAAGGGCTGCAACGGGTCTACGAAGGGCAGCAACGGGGCCACGAAAGGCAGCAAGATCCAGTTTCCTAAATAATATGTGAGGGAATCCTAAGCGTGAGCGCGACTCCTGGGTGCCTGAGTGTCGGGAGCGCGGCGCTTGAATAAATTGCAGGAAATTCCAGCGCAAGGGCGCTATTCGTAAGCAAATTGCAAGCACGTCTCCAGCGAGAGCGCGATTCCTGAATAACATGAGAGGCAGTCTCAGGCGGGAGCGGGGGTCCTGGCTAAATCGTGAGGAAGACTCAGGCGGGAGCCGTTGTTGTTGTAACCCAGGGGCCACGGGCACAGTTTCACCACCAAGACTTTCCCTGTCAAAACTAGGGTGCGAGCGTCGAGGGGCACACTGTGATTGCGAAAATACCATATGCTTCAGTGAGGGGGATGAACAATAATTATTCTTCAGAAATGAGAATTCAACAACAGCAACATTAACAACAACAACGACGACGACGACGACAACGACAACGACGACTACAACAACCAAAACAACTACCACACCAGCAAAAACAACAACAGCAACATCAACAGCAACAACAGCAGCATCAACAATACAATAAGAAAATAATCAGATGCATCATCAGCAGCGTCGTCATCGGTGGCAACAGTATTACCTGCATCGTCAACATCAACCTGCTCACCACCAGCATCATCACCGTCACCATCATCGTCGTCGGCATCACCAACATCGACGGCATCATCAGCAGCATCAGCATAACACCCACCATCATGACCAGCATCATCATCAGCAGCATCATCATCAGCATCATCAGCAGCAGCAGCATCACCACCACCACCACCGTCATGATCGGTACCCGAATGTCCTCCTCCTGACTACTGCCCTTCACGCCTCTGCCGATCCCGTTGGCGTTCTCTCCCCTTCTCCTACAGTACGTCCAATCTCTCTCCACTGCCCATCATCGCACTCATCCTCGAAGGCAGACGGCAGATTGGCCCGCCTACTCGCCCCCCCCCCACTCCAGCATCCCTCGTTGCTCGCCCTCCCTCCACTCTCGTTATCCCCACTCCATCCCAATGTCACTCCCCATCTATTCCACATCCTCCTCCTCCTCATCATCCTTATCCTCATCCTTATCATCATTATCATCATCATCACCATCATCATCAGCAGCATCATCAGCAGCATCACCACCACCATCAACATCATCATCAGCATCGTCGTCATCATCAGCATCACAATCCTCATCGCCCTCATCCTTGTCACCATCATCATCACAATCATATACATCATCATCATCATGATCATCATCAGCATCATCAGCATCATCATCATATTGATCACCACCATCATCATCATCATCATCATCATCATCAGCATCATCATCATCATCACCATCACCATCATCATCATCATCATCATCATCATCACCATCAGCATCATCAGCATCATCATCATCACCAGCATCATCAATGTCCGAATGCGTCTGACTCTCAACGCCCCCCGTTATCAACGTCAACATCATCATCATCATCAGCAGCATCACCACCACCACCATCACCACCAGAACTATGTATCATCATCCAGCCATCCATGCATCTGTCCATCCTCTTCCCCCTTACCCTCCTTACCTTCCTCCTCCTCCTCATCCTCCCTCCTCTTCCGCCTCCTCATTCTCCTCATTCCTCCACGTCTCCATGCGCCTGCTCCTATCGCCACCCTCCACCGATCCACCTCTACAGTCATCACGATCACCGCATCCTCTTGCTCGTCATCATCATCAGCAGCATCATGCATCATCATTAGCATCGTCAACATCATCGTCATCATCATGATCATCAGCATGATGATCATCATCATCATCATCATCATCAGCATCATCATCATCATCATCATCGTCATCATCATCATCATCATCATCATCATCATCATCATCATCATGATCGTCATCGTCATCGTCATCATCATCATCATCAGCATCATCATCAGCATCATCATCATCATCATCATCATCATCATCAGCATCATCATCATCATCATCATCGGCATCATCAGCATCAACAAAATCAGCATCACCATCATCACCACCACAATCACCACCACCATCACCATCATCATGATCCGTGCGTTCAAAATCACCACCGCCATCAGCATCGTCCGCAACACCATCAGCATTTCAGTCCTCGTGCGGTTCATCCTCATACCCCCGTTCCAGAGCTCGCCACCCACCCACCAACCCCTCGCCACTCCACCTCCACCAATACTTGCTCGTCCTCATCATTCTCCTCCTCCTCCGTCGCCTCCTGGTTATCAGCATCGACAGCAGCAACATCAACAGCATCAGCAGCATAATCAGCATCATCATCATCATCAGCATCATCATCATCATCAGAATCATCATCATCATCATCATCATCATCATCAGCATCAGCATCATCATCATCATCATCATCATCATCATCATCATCATCATCATCATCGTCATCGTCATCGTCATCGTCATCGTCATCGTCAGCAGCATCATCAGTAGCAGCATCATCAACAGCATCAGCATCAGCATCAGCATCACCATCAGCATCAGCATCAGCATCAGCATCATCAGCATCATAATCCTCATCATCATCATCATCAACAATAGCATCACCACCACCACCAACACCATCATCATCAGCATCATCATTATCATCAGTTTCAGAAGAAGCAGTATCATCGTCGTCATCATCGTCATCATCAGTATCATCATCAGCATCATCAGCATCATCAGCATCATCAGCATAGTCATCAGCATCGTCATCGGCATCATCATCAGTATCAGCATCCTCGTCGTCAGCATAGTGATCAACATCCACATCATCATCAGCAGCATCATCACTATCAGCAGCATCATCAGCATCATCACCATAAACAGCATCATCACCATCATCCTCATCATCGTCAGCATCATCATCAGCAACAACATAATAATCATCATCATCATCAGCAGCATCATCGTCAGCATCGTCATCATAATTATCATAAGCACCATCAGCATCGTCATCGTCGTCACCATCATCGTCGTCGTCATCAACATCGTCGTCATCATCTGCAGCAGCAACGGCCCAGCAATCATGGTCATAATCATCAGCAGAATCAGCATCATCATCATCAGCATCATCATCATCGTCGTCACCACATCCACCACCATCATCATCATCAGCATCATCATCATCACCAACATCATTATCAGCATCTGTAACCTCCTCATCCGCGTCCTCTTTATCCTGCTCCTCCTTCGCCTCATCCACCCGCATCCTGTTCATCATCCTTATCATACTCTTTCTCCTCATTATCATCGTCATTGTTACCGTGATCATTATCGTAATCATCATCCTCAGCATCATCAGCATCGTCATCACCATCATCATCTGCATCATCAGCATCATCATCAGCATCATCATCATCGCCATCAGCATCATCAGCAGCAACACCATCAGCAGCAACCGCAGCAGCGTCCTCATCGTCGTCAGCATCGTCATCGTCTCGTCGTCGTCGAGGTCGTCGCCATCATCATCATGCCTTTTCCTACTGCCCTCCTTTTCTCCCTCGCCCTTCCTCAACTGTTCCCTGTTCCTGCATCCGCCTCCTCCCACCACCTCCACCTCTGCACGACCGACACCACGTACTCCTCCTCCTCTTCTTCCTCCGCGTCAGTCCATCCATGCAACCATTGTAACCCGGCCCGCGACCAACCGGCAACCCACCCGCGACCCGCCCACGACCCGGCCCGCGACCCACCCGCGACCCACCCGCGACCCACTCCGCGACCCATCCGCGACCCACCCGTGACCCACCCGCGACTCACCCACGACCCATCCGCGACCCGGCCCGCGACCCGGCCCGCGACCCACCCGCGACCCACCCGCGACCCACCCCGCGACCCATCCACATTGCTTTAACGAAAAAATCGGCGGCGCCTGCGGCAAGCTCGTTGTTTAATTTGTAAAAATGAAGCGCCTGCGGCGGTCTTCTTCAAGGCCTCGCAGACTGCCGACGTCCCCGCGGCCCCCTCACTCTTGTCCGCAACTGCGGGGTGCTGCGAGCACTGTAAGCTGGCAACAGATACAATATGGGTGGTGGGGTAGAATGGGGCTTTGGCCTTCGCGCCACGAGGAGATCGTCTTCATTCAAGAAGCAGTGCTTGCACTAGAGAATGATACTTCTCCTCCTAGCTGGGCCTGCCTCGCAGTCTGGCGGCTATGTTGCCGCCGTAGCCGCCTCGTCGCCGCCTCGTCGCCGCGTGTCGTCTGGGCCTGTCTGCTGGTCTGGCGGCTATGTTGCCGCCGCCACCACCCCGTCGCCGTTTCGTCGCCGCCTGCCGTCTGGGCCTGTCTGCTGGTCAGGCGGCTATGTTGCCGCCATCGCCACCCCGTCGCCGCCTCGTCGCCGCCTGTCGTTTCGGCCTGTCTGCTGGTCTGGCGGCTATGTTGCCGCCGTCGCCGCCTCGTCGCCGCCTTGTCACAGCCCGTCGTCTGGGCCTGTCTGCCAGTCTGGCGGCTATGTGGCCGCCGTCGCTGCCACGACGCCGCCCCGTCGCCGCATCGTCGCCGCCACATAGATTGCCCCACATAGATTGCATAACATAGATTGCACCACATACATTGCGCCACATAGACTGCACAACATAGATTACACAACAAAGATGGCACAACATCGATTGTACAACATCGGTTGTACCATCTGTATGTATATATATATATACATATGGCAGAGCATGAATTACACAACACCGATGCCCAACTTATAGTACATTCCATAGATTGCATAACATACAGTGTACCATAGGTGTTGCTCCACATGTATTGCGCAGCATAGACTGCACCGAATATATTGCACCACGTAGATTGTTTCACATATAGTGCACAACATAGATTGCACCACATCGGTTACACAACATAGATTGCACCACGGATATTGCACAGCATAGATTGCATATCATAGGCTGCACAACAGATATTGAACCGCAGAGGTTGCACCGCATATAGTATCCCACATAGATTGCATCACATAGACTGCACCACTTATATTGTACGATCTTGAGCCACATATGTTGGAAAGCAGAGACTGCAGATCGAAGATTGCAAAACAAATATTGGACAACATGAATTGCACCAAACATACTACACCACACATATTACACAACATGAATTGCACAACAAATTGCACAACCGATTGCATCACATCTGCTGCTCCACCTAGATTGCACCACCTAGATTGCTTCACATGGATAGCACCAGGTATCTGGCTGGAAACACAACAGTTGGGTCCACGCTGGCCAACTTCAAACTTGCTACATGTACGAGGATGTTGGAGCGGTTCCAAAACAAACAACAAATATCGAATTAGCGCTGAGTACCTTCGCCAGGTAAGGACCAACATGGAATGACAATGATATAAGGCGGACGCTGGTTTTTAGAGTCTGCAGCAAATACAACAAATTGAGGGCGGCTCCTTTTTCACAATGTGATGTTCGCTTCCAACTTCCTTGTCACCAACGAATAGGAGGCTGAACTTGTGCAGTAAGGACACGGATGAAGGGCGGCTCCCTTTCAAAATGTTGCTTTCATTTGCGACCTCTCCAAATAATCAAATTGACTAAACAGAAACGTGTGCAACATTTACACGGGGGGGCGGCTCCTTGCCAAAGCGGGACTCTCGCTGAACACACCAGTCACATATATGGCCACACCCGATACCGTGTCGCTTTTACGATGCGCTCGAAAATGCGGCAATTCCTTTTTCGAAACGCGGCTATCGCCAGAATGGCAAGCCAGTCGTGTGCTCGTCTTTCAAAAAGTTGTATATTGCGGTAACAAACGCAAGACTAACCAAGTGCAACCGATAATAATCCCCTGGGGATAAGAGAGTCCGAGTTCTGGGTGGATACTAGTTTTTTTCCACGGCAGCTCGGAAGTACGGATGAACGGCGCCCGGAGTGCGGTGGTAGCCGTAGGAGCAGGAGTATCGGGAGCGGCCAAGAGGGGGGTGTCCAAGGGGGGGGGGTGCAAATCATGACCGGCGGCATGTGCGCGGCCAAGCGGGGGGACCAGGGACGTAATGAAATAAGAAGAGGCGCCATGAAATCTGGGGAAACATCATGGCACCCGCCATGATGTCCGCCTCCCCTAGTCATCACCCCTCTCTTTGCCGCCCCCGCCCCCGAGTATAGTAGTAGTAGTAGTAGTAGTAGTAGTAGTAGTAGTAGTAGCAGAAGTAGTAGTAGTAGTAGTAGAAGTAGTAGTAGTAGTAATAGTAGTAGTAGTAGTAGTAGTAGTAGCATAGTAGTAGTAGTAGTAGCAGCAGCAGTAGCAGTAGCAGTAGCAGTAGCAGTAGTAGTAGTAGTAGTAGTAGCAATAGTAGTAGTCGTAGTAGTAGTGGTAGTAATAGTAGTAGTAGTAGTAGTAGTTGTTGTTGTTGTAGTAGTAGTAGTAGTAGTATCTGTAGTGTAGTAGTAGCAGCAGCAGTAGTAGTAGTAGTAGTAGTAGTAGTAGTAGTAGTAGTAGTAGTAGTAGTAGTAGTAGTAGTAGTAGGTGGTGGTGGTGGTGGTGGTGGTGGTGTGGTGGTGGTGGTGGTGGTAATAGTAGTAGTAATAGTAATAGTAGTAGTAGCAGAAGTAGAAGTAGTAGTAGTAGCAGTGGTAGTAGCAGTAGTCAAAGTAGTATTAGTAGTAGTAGTACCCGTAGTAGTAGCAGTAGTAGTAGTAGTAGTAGTCGCCGTAGGTAGTAGTGGTAGTCGTAGTCGTAGTAGTAGTATCAGTGGTCGTAGTCGTAGTCATAGTTGTAGTAGTGGTGGTAGGAGTAGAAATAGCAGTAGTAGTTGTAGTCGTAGCCGTAGTAGTAGTAGTAGTAGTAGCAGTAGTAGTAGTAGTAGTAGTAGTAGTAGTAGTAGTAGTAGTAGTAGTATTATCGGCAGCAGCAGCAGTAGTAAGAAGCAGTAGCAGTAGTGGTAGGAGAAGCATGTGCGGATGGAGGCAGGAGGAGGGAGAAGGGATTTCGAAAAACCCATGAGTTTCTGACCTTCAAGTAAATTGAAAAGAAGCAACTGATTCAAGAAGGTTCTCAAAACCTGTTGCGGGGCAGCTCATCTCGGGGAGTATCCTGTGATAAAAAGTGTCAGTCCCAATAGTGTTGTACGGCAAGAAACCAAAAATGTGGGTGAGGGAGTACAGGATGTAGTAGTAATAGTAGTAGTACTGGTCGTACAAGTAGTAGTATGAGTAGTAGTATGAGACACAGTAGCAGTAGCAGCAGCAGTAGCAGTAGAAGTAGTGGTAGAAGTAGTAAGAATAACAGTAATAGCACTAGTAAGATTAATAGTGGTAGTAGTCGTGATAGTAATAGAACGAATCGTAGTAATACGTACTGGTAGTTGTAGTAACAATGGTGGTAGTAATACTAGGAGTAAGAGTAAGAGTAAGAGTAAGAGTAAGATAAGCAGCAGTAGCAGCCGGCGCAGTAGCAGTAGTAGAATTAATTGCAAAAGCGTAAGAACCAGAGCAATGCTTATAGTAGTAGTAGTAGTAGTAGTCGTAGTAGTAGTAGTAGTAGCAGTAGTAGTAGTAGTAGTAGTACGATGGCAATAGTAGCCGTATTCGTACGTATTCGTACTAGTAATTGTAGAGGTAATTGTAATAGTTGTCGTAGTAGTAGTAGTAGTAGTAGTAGCAGCAGTAATTAAAAAATAGTGGTAGTAGTAGTAACACTAGTATTCCTTTTTTGTAGTCGTAGTTGTAATAGTCGTAGTAGTCGTAGTAGTCGTAGTAGTAGTAGTAGTAGTAGTAGTAGTAGTAGTAGTAGTAGTAGTAGTAGTAGTAGTAAAAGCAGCAGTAGTAGGGTTAGGAGTACGAGTAGTAATAGTGGTAGTAGTTGTAGTAGTAGGATGTGGGATATAGGATATGCGACTCAACCTAAGAACATAACATCTTAGATACGTACTTTCCCCTCCCGCGACCAACTCTGTCTTGAACTGGGATGCTGAACTCTATGGTCTAAAGGAGGGGCATTCTTTGTCATCGGGAGCACTCGCTTGTAGGGCCGTTTGAAGAGGCGAATCGGGACGTGAAGGTGTTGCAGCATTGTTGAAGCATATTCGGTTTACTCTGGTCCTCCGCATCCACCCCCGTGTCCTCCTCTTTACCCCTCCTGCTCCTCGTCACTCCATTTACCCCTGCTCCTGATTCGACATTCCCCCTCCTCCTCCTCCTCCTCCTCCTCCTCCTCCTCCTCTCCTCCTCCTCCTCCTCCTCCTCCTCCGTCCTGACTCCTCCTCCATGCCTCCTCCTCCTGCTCCGCCATGACTCCTCCCCCCTGCCCCCTCCTCCCCCTCCTCCCACTCCCTCGCCCCCGTTCCTCCGCCTCCCCCCCTCTCCCCACGCCCGTCCCTCCGCGGGCCCGAAGCGCGGTCCTCGACTGCGCCAGCACGCCCTCGACGGAGTCCTTCGTGCTGCTCGCGCTCGCTGTCTCGGCCTCGAGAGCAGGAGCCGACGCCGGCCACGCCGCGAGAGGCGGCGGCGGCGACCACGGCGGCAGCGCACGAACTCCCGCGAGGACGCCTGGAGGTGGGCGTCCAAACTTCGAAGCAGATTATACACAGTTGAAGGGGCACCAGGGCACACAAATAAACAGTGGAGCAGCGGATCCTCTGTGGATGCCCTCGTAGAGGCACGAAAGGCGGCGAAACAGATCCACCAGGAATGCACACGCCCTGGAGGGTCCACTGTAGATCCACGTGCGGACCCACTAGTGGATCCACTGTAGGGGCCCTGCGCCTTGCCCCCAAAAGCCCCCACACGACACGTGTTTGATGATATGCGAACGCATCTGCTTCAGAACGCACAGGGAGTGCGGTATAACTATGGACTCTGCCACCCTCGGGGGCGTCCAAGAAGGGGGCATTCAAGAGGGGGGGGCGCAAATCCTGGCCGGCGGCATGTGCGCGGTCCAGGGAGAAGCCAGGGACGTATTGGAATAAGAAGAGGCGCCATGAGATCTAGGGAAATACCATGGCCCCCGCCATGCAATCCACCTCTCCCAGTCAGCATCCCCCTCCTGGCCGCCCCCGACACACGCGCACTCACCTGCCCTGCCAGCCGGGACGGCTGAGGAACCACTGCAGACCAATCCAGGAGCCGATGCTGAGCCTGCAGTGGGGGCACTTGCGGATCCACTAAGGAGGCCAGGCACAGGGAGCCCTTGACGCAGAGCCTGCAGTCGGAGCACTCGTGGAGCCCAAGAGGACCGGCCGTGGAAGAGATCGTAAACCCACTAGAGGACCGACAGTGGGAGCACTCGAGGATCCACCAGGGAGGTTCTCTCCCTGGGACCGGTCCACCAGAGGGCCGGCAATCGGCGGCCAACAATAGAAGCCCTCATGTTCATGGACCCACTGCAGGAGCGACAGCGGGAGCACCCGTGGATCCACCGGAGGGTCTGGAGTGGTA
>CAUYUJ010016327.1:883571-933571 GCA_963575745.1 Prorocentrum cordatum | reverse complement strand
TTATCAGTGAGACTCGTCGCGTTAGCCCTCTCTGTAGTCGGACCAGCCATTGTATTAAATCTAGCGGTAGTATTAGTCGTACCAGTAATACTACTATTACTAGTTATTCTAAGAGTAGTAGTACGACCATGAGCATGAATGTTAGCCAACCCCATTAATGGGAGTATGCGTCCCATTATGGTTATTAATGTTCGGTTGCAAGATTCGTATGCTTAATAGTAGCACGCGCCGTGCTAGAATAGTCCGTATTCGTAGTCCGTGCACCAGCAGCTCAGCAAATTAGCAGTAATAGTGGCATTCTTAATTTTAAAAGACCGTTAACAACAGCCGTATCCCTAAACATAAAATGTGGTGGTGCTGCGATGCGTCGTCTGCGTCGCCGCATACTTCTTAGTAGTAGCACAATTAGCATCAGTATTGGTCGTCGCTGAATTATTCATGTTACTTATATGCGTCTCCTTCCCCATAGTGTTGGTATTGTCTGCAGTAGTAGTATCATCATGTGTGCTCGTGGCATGGCTGGTGTTAACATTCGGTGTCTGATTGGTAATGGGCGTCGTCCCCTTCGTTTCAGCATTATCCGTAGTCCTCGCATTCGTAGTAGCAGTAGTATTAGTATGATGATGATGGGGAGTCGTCGCATTAGTCAGCGTAGTTGCGTTATTAGCGGCCCTAACGTTTGTCTATATCACCATAATATAGTCTCCTGGTTATCCTTAGTATAGTCCTAGTTGTAACCGTGCACTTACCAGTAGTACCCGTAGTGTTAGTACTAGCAATGGTGTGCCATTCATTCCTTGTTTGTTTATGAACAATAGTATAACTAAGAACTGCTCACACGAATGGTATGCTTAATACGGTCAGCGTGAGCAGTAGCAGTATTACCAGATTCGTCTTGTGACTATTCATGTTCGAAGTACGGTTGATACGATGCATTATCCTAATATTAGTTCCTGGCTACTATGAACACCGTAATTTCCTATAAAAAAATATAGATTAACACCAGTGGTTAAAAACTGATCGCATGATGGATTCCCCACCTCCGCCTCATCATCATCATCACCAGCAGCAGCAGCAGCAGAATCAGCATCATAATAATAGGTTCAGTCATCCTCCTCCTCCTCCTCCTCCTCCTGCTCCCCCTCCTCCTCCTGATCCTCCTCCTCCTCGTCCTCCTTGTCCTCCTCGTCCTCCTCGTCCTCCTCCTCATTCTCCTCCAACTCCTCTTGGTTCCCCTCCTCCCCTTCCGCCTCCTCCCCTTCCTCCTCCTCCTGCTCCTCCTCCTCCTCGTCCTCCTCGTCCTCAGTGTCCTCCTCCTCCTCCTTCTCATCATCATCCTTCCTCCTCCTCCTCCTCCTCCCCTTCCTCCTTCTCCGCCTCTTCCTCCTCCTCCTCCGCCTCGTCCCCCTCCGCTTCCGCCTCCTTCTCATCCGCCTCCTCCGCTTCCTCGTATTTACCCTGCTCCCACTCTTCCTCCTCCTCCCCCTCCGCCTCCTCCGCCTCCTCCTCCTTCTCCTCCTCCTGCCCCTGTTCCTCCTCATCATCTCCTCTTCTCCACATCCTCTCCTCTTCCTCATTATCCTCCTCCCCATCATGGTCTTCATCCTCCTATTCCTCTCCTCCACCTCCTCATCCTCCTCTTTCCTCTCCTCCTCCTCCCTCCTCCCCGCATACTCCTCACATCCTCCTCCTCCACCTCCTCCTCCTCTTCATCATCGTCCTCATCCTCCTCATCCGCATCTTCATCATCTTCGTCCTCCTCCCCTCCTCCTCCTCTTCGTACTCGCCCTCGTCCTCGTTCCCGTCCTCGTCATCGTCATCGTCCTCCTCCCCCTCCTCTTCTCTTCCCCCTCCTCCCTCCTCTCATCCTCCTCATCCTCCTCCTCCGCCTCGCCTCCTCTCCTCCTCTCCCCCCTTCGTTTCCTCCTCATCATCCTCCTCCTCTCTTCCGCCTCCCCTCTTCCTCCTCCTCCTCCTCCTCTCCTCCTCCGACTCCCTCCTCTCCTCATCCTCCTCATATTCCTCCTCTTCCTCCTCCCCCTCCTCCTCTTCGTCCTCCTCCTTGTCGTGAGTGTCCTCGTCCTCGTCATCCTCCTCCTCCTCTTCCTCCTCCTCCTCCTCCGCCTCCTCATCCTCCTCCTGTTCGTCATGCTCATCCTCCTTGGCCTTCGCCCCCCTCCTCCTACTACTCCTCCTCCTCCTCTTTCTCATCATCTCCCTCCCCCCCCTATGCGTCTGAGCAATCGTAGTATTATTCGGCGTCTCCGTATTACTACGATGACTACTATTCGTGTTTGCAGCCTGGGTATTACCAATAGTAGTATCAGTATCAATATCAGTAATGTTAATATTTGTAATAATATTATGTGTTAGTATTACTAATGCCGTGTGTATTGTTACGATGCGCAGTATCAGTATTAGCAGTATGTTTAGTAGTACTGTTGCGATGTATAGTAACATTGGTATTTGCATTCGCATTAGTAATAGCAATAGGTATGTTAGTGGCAGTCGTGTTACCCCCGTTAGTACTATTATAAATCGTAATAGATTTGTTCGTCGCCTTCGTACTGTTGTCTTCTGGTGATTAATCGTGGTCTGCTTAGTAGCATGTTTCTTCTGATAGTTCTGAATAGTAGTCTTAGTATTGGTCTTCCTCTGTCTCGTGTTACTACTTGTGGCAGTAGTACTGTTATTCGTGGTATCATTGCTACTGATAGCAAGTTTCGTCTTATGCGTCGCGTTACGTTTATTACTAGTATGGTTAGTATTATTATTTTGTTACCCTTGCTCAAAATGTTATTCGTAGGTTTGTCATGATTATTTTCCCTTACTAGAATGAATAGTCTTGCTCTTCGTGATCGTGATATTATTAGCACTAGTATCATTAGTAGTAAGATTAGTATGATGACTCGTATGACAGTTATTCGTATGCTTATCCCTCGTCTTCTTATTTTCGTACGTTGTGTTTTCTGATTCGTTGCCTTCGCCTTCGTCTTCTTCTCAATATTATTACGTTTATTGTTATGAATGTTAGTGTTGTTAATATTCCTCCTCATCCTCCTCGTTTTCTTCCTCCTCCTCCTTCTCATCCTCTTCCTTCGAGTTTTCCTTCGCCGTTTCCTTCGCCTTCTCCTTTTCCTGTTCCATCTCCTTTTCCTTTTCCTTCTGTTTGTCCCTCCATCGTTCCCGGGGGGCGGAGCCACAGGCGGCGCGGCGGCGGGTGGCAGGCCTCCAGGGAGGCGATTTTGGTTTCCGCCGCAGAGATGCTCGCGGTCAGGCCGCCGGAGCCAGTCTCGAGGAAGCGGGGGAACGGGTCCATTTCTTCCTCCTCCTCCTCCTCCTCCTCGTCCTCCTCCTCATGTCCACCTTGCTCCTCCTCCTCCTCCTCCTCCTCCTCCTGCTCCTCCTCCTCCTCCTCCTCCCCCTCCTCCTCGGTCGTTTGGTCGGCAACTGAAAGAATGACTATCAATCCCAATCGGCGCGTGGGACGACAAGCGGCAGAAGACAGCAATCGGCGAGGAAGCGATCGCTGCAGCGGGCAAGCCTCCTTCAGGTGAAACAAATCGTGTCCCCCACCCCCATCATCCAAAGCCAAATACCAGAGTTCTGGAGCCGCGCACACCCTAGCCGAAAAAAGACCCCCAGTCAGCGACAGCGTTGGTGCCGCGCACACCCAGGGCGGCCCGAACAAAACAGTGTGTATATATGTGTACACATAAATATATACATACATACATACATACATACGTACGTACGTACGTACGTACGTACATACATACATACATACATACATACATACATACATGCATGCATGCATGCATGCATGCATACATACATACATACATACATACATACATACATACATGCATGCATACATACATACATGCATACATACATACATACATACGTACAAACGTACATACGTGCATACGTGTTTACGTACATACGTACATACGTACATACGTACATGCGTACATGCGTACATACGTACATACGTACATACGTACATACGTACATACGTACATACGTACATACGTACATACGTACATACATGCATACATACATACATACATACATACGTACATACATAAATGTACAAATATATAACAACCAAACTAATATTCCGTTTCGGTGCTGCGAGAGTAGGTGCCGCGCACAGCACTGGCGCTGCTCCGCTCGCCGCCAGGTCCATCGACGCTCCGCTCGCGGTAGGCTGCGCACTGGGTCGTGCGATGGCCGTGCCCATTTGGATCAGGGGCACTCTGACGGGCGCACAAATGCTGAACCGTTTCCGATGGCTCCTTGACACGGTCGTTGTTCACGGTTTGAGGCCGCGGCGGCGGCGGGGGGAACGGGCGCGTCATGTGCTGAGGCAGACTGATGCCAATTCCTGGGATGTTCGGAGACGCCGTCACGAATGGCCCTGCTGTTCCTGACATCGACGCTGGCGGCGGTGGCGGCACTGACGGTGACTTCGTCGGCTGAGGACCTGCAGCCTCTCCCGCGTACATGTTGGCGCCCTCCTCCCCAACAATGTAGTCCTCTCACTCTTCCGACTCAGCAATCGCTGCCTTCCACGCCGTCAGGCAGTTCTCTGCTTCACGGTACAAGCGCCGAGTGGACTTGATCTTGGTGGCGAACGTCTTCAAGTAGGTCTGGCACGTGTCACGCGTGTTCCTAAGATTGTTGAGCTGGTCGGTCAATCTCTCCGCGGTGCTCATCCTGTCCTTCAGAGACGCAGCCTCCTTGATTCAGTGACTGGCATCCTGCTTGCCAGCCCCCCTGGCAACTATGATCAGGCGCGTTATCTCGCACAGTCCCTGCTTCGCGGTTACCGTAATGGCTCTGATGCCTGGGATGTCTGAGTGAACGCGATCATACCCAACCATTTCCATGTCGGCGATGGTTTTCTGAACGCTCCATCGCGACTACTGTACCCAAGCAACGGTTGATCTCATCTTGCCCCTGCTCCACCTCCCTCTTCGGATGATCAACGTGGAAAATCACGCTGTACCTCTCGACGCGTGCGACCGTGATCCCGTCGCAGGTGTCGAAGGGGCTGACGCCCTGGCTATGGCGTCAGTCCTCGCACTCGATTGTCGTGGCGCCGCCCGCACAGACGAGCCCAATGATGTCCCCGCACATATCGCCCGCGCGGGCAATCCCAGCGCATCCCTGGCGCTGAGGAGCGAGCAGTTTGCAAAGGGGTGAACTTTGGCGCGTTCTCAAGGAGGGATTCGGATTTGGATAGTGCCAGGATTACTCTGGCGCGCTGTGCCGCCACTCTCGGGCGCTGTCTTCGGGGAAGGCTTAGAAAGCTTCTAAGAAGGCCCCGGGACTTCCGAGCCTTCTGAGAAGGCCCGCCCCTTCTCACTTCCCCCCCTCGCTCGCCGCCGAGACAGGCTTACCGTCGCTCGGACGTCCCTTTCCTGTGCACGGTTCGGCTTCGTGCGCGTCTCTGCTGCTCAATGGTCCAGGATGGTGTCCGATGGTCCTCGCCGAGAAACAACGCACACCTCCGAGCGATGCCAAGCGGGGGGGGGGGGCTGGCTCATGGGGGGGAACACTGACTTGGAATCGGCGGTGCTCGGCGATGGGCCCTCGGCGGCGAAGTTCGCACGTTCCCGAGGAGCAGGAAGGGGGAGGAGGAGGAGGAGGAGGAGGAGGAGGAGGAGAAGGAGGAGGAGGAGAGGAGGAGGGGGAGGGAGGAGGAGGAGGAGGAGGAAGGGGAGGAGAGAGGAGGGAGGAGGAGGAGGAGGAGAGGAGGAGGAGGAGGGGGGAGAGGAGGAGAGGAGAGGAGGAGGGAGGAGGAGGAGGAGGAGGAGGAGGAGGAGAGAGAGGAGGGAGAGAAGGAAGGGGAGGAGGAGGGGAGGAGGAGAGAGGGAGGAGGAGGGAGGGGAGGAGGAGAGAAGGGAAGGAAGGGGAGGAGAAGGAGAAGGAGAAGGAGAAGCAGGAGCAGGAGGACGAGGACGAGAGGGGTGGGGCGCACAGGCCCCGATCGGCCTTGGCCCTGGGCTGGGGCGCACAGGGGCCTCCCAGTGCTGTGCGTCCTCCTCGGAGGCCTGCCTGCGTCCGGTCCGGACTCGTGGTGCAGCCATCTAGGAGGCCACATGCGAACCCTATCCCTACCCCCCACTATTTCTGAGGGGGAGGGGGGGGTTCACTTCGCTCGGGAGCTCCCGAACGAAGTGAACCCCACCCTCCCCCTCAGAAATCGTAGGGGGTAGGGGTAGGGTTCGCATGTGGCCCCCTACCATCTTGCAGTGTGGCGTCTCCCGAGCGGTGCGGCCAGAAAGCGCCCCCGCGCGGCACACACCAAGGATTTCTCGGCGCGCGCGCGCGCGTCGCCCGCCCCGCGGGCGGCGCAAACCTCGTCTGAGCATGTTGGGGAGACGCCGACCCCCCCCCCTGGTCGCTGCCGCTGACGTGAGCCTTGCAGTCTCGCGTCCGCCGCCGCGGAGCCGCACGGGCGCTGCCGGGGCGCGGAGGGAGCCTTGCAGTTGCAGTCAGCACGGGCGCTGCCGGGGCGCGGAGGGAGCCTTGCAGTAGCACATGAACTTGTCGAAGAGCTCCTGGTAGGGCACGCGAGGCCGCAGCGTCGGAGCTTGCTAGAGATGCCCCTGGCCCAAGGTGCCCCTGGCTTGTCGCTCAATTTTGGAGCCCCTGGTGATGGGCAGGATAGGGGAGAAGGGAAGATGGGGAGGTTCTCCTCCTCCTCCTCCTCCTCCGCCTCCTCCTCCTCCTCCTCGTCCTCATCCTTCTCTCCCTTCTTCTCCTCCTCCTCCTCCTCCTCCTCCTCCTCCTCCTCCTCCTCCTCATCATCATCATCATCATCATCATCATCATCATCATCATCATCATCATCATCATCATCATCATCATCATCATCATCATCATCATCATCATCATCATCATCATCATCATCATCATCCTCATCCTCATCCTCATCCTCATCCTCATCCTCATCCTCATCCTCATCCTCATCACCACCATCATCCTCACCATCAGCATCATCATCATCATCATCATCATCATCATCAGCAGCAGCAGCAGCAACAGCATCATCATCACCACCACCATCATCATCATCATCACCACCATCATCATCATCAACATAATCATCAACCTCATCAGCATCATCATCATCATCACCACCACCACCACCATCATCATCATCATCATCATCAGCAGCAGCAGCAGCATCATCATCATCATCATCCGAATCGACCCATCACCAGGAGCCCTTTGGGCCTCGTGGGGGGTCCTCTGAAGGCCGCAGGGAGCCTCTTCGGACATCCTGGGTGCACCTTGGGCCACAGGCAGCTCTGGCAACACCCCGCATCTGGGCAGGATCGGTCCGCCTCGCGTCGGGATCATCGGCTCGGGCCGGCACGCGTGTCGGAGCGGGCCCCGCCGGCACGGCGTCGACATCAGATCGGGCCGGCTGCGCCACGATGCACAGAAATCTACGGTGCCCGGCAAACACAGCGGGCTGCATCGGACTTGCTGGTATCAGAACCAGGTCGGATCGAGCCGGTCGGACCCGACGTCGAGCGGGACCGATCGGCTGAGACATGGGCCGGGGCAGGATACGTTGCTGACGCGAGCAGGCTGACGGACGAAGAGCGGAAGCACCACAACTTGCCCAGCCGCCCCGGGACAGGCGCCCCCGAGCGGCCAACAAAAAGCTACTGTATTGTACTCCAGATTTCGTAATAAAGGGAGGGGGGTCTCATTTCGGGGGGGGGTCTCTTCCAGGCTGTCTTGGAGGGCCTGGGGGGTCTGGGGACGATGTTTTGGAAGGTTCTCCCACGGGGGAGGTCTGAAATGGCTTGTCTTGGAGGCGCCCCCGAGGGCCAACAAAAAGCTGCTGTATTGTACCCCCCCTCTCGGCTGGCCGGACACGCGGGGGCGCCGCGAGGGGGCACAGGGGGGCGGAGCGAGGGGGCAGCAGGGAGGACAGGGCGCCTCTCGGGGGGGACCGGAGGCTCCCGGGAGAGCTCCTCCTGGCGGGCGAGGCACGGCAGGAAGCAGGCTCGCCGGGCGCCGGGGGCGCCTGTCCTGGAGCGGCTGGAAGTCAGGAGGGAAAGAAACACAGAGACACAATGAATCGTCGACTCCCAGGAACATGTGGGAAAATATGGGGGGTGGGGGGGAAGACAGAAGCCCAGAAAATATGGGAAAATGTGGGGAATCCTTGTATTTGTGTATTTATTTGTGTGTCCTGGGGCCCCTTTCAGGAAAGCTCACACACGCCGACAGTGCCACCGTAGGGGTGTGGGCTCTCGAGCCGCCCCGGGACAGGCGTCCCCGACGGCGGAGAAGCGTTGTCCTCTGCCGCTCTTTGCCCGCCGACGCTCGGAGGGAGGGGAGCGCTGCTCACAAGCCCCCCCCCTCCGGCCTTCTTGGGTGGCCGCCCTCCTCCCCCCTGCCGGCGAGCAGAGAGGAAGGGCGCCTACCTTCGCGCTCTCGCGCCTGCGCGAAGCGCGAGAGCGCGAGCAACTTCTCGCTCTCTCGCCGCCAGCCAGGGGAGAAGAGGAGGAGGAGGAGGAGGAGGAGGAGGAATCGGAGCCGAAGCGCGAAGCGCGAAAAACTTCGCGCCTTCGAGGGCGCCTCCCAGGGAAGACGAGGAGGATGAGGAATCGCAGCCGAAGCACGAAGCGCGAAGCGCAAATCACTTCGCGCCCTCGAGGGCGCCCCTGGAGGAGGCAGGGCGAAGGCTTCGGAGCTCGGCCCCAGGGCTGGTGCCGGCGGTGGCGCCGGTGCTCAGCACTTCGGCCGCCAAGGCAGGGCGGCCGCAGACCGCATGCTGACGCTGACGTTGGGCGGTGACCCGCCACCGAGCTGCAGGCACCGAGCGGAGCGTCCTCCGCCCTGTGCGGGTCCCCACCCCAGCGTGCGGGTGCCCGCCACAGCCTGCGGGTCTGAGAGGGGTGCGGCGCATGCCTTCCTTTCCGCAGGCCTCGGAAGCGTGGTGGGGGCTCTCCGCTTCCAGCACTTCGTCAGGATGGCCACAGAGCCATCCAGGTCCAGGCTCCTCCTCCCTCCTCCTCCTCCTCCTCCTCCTCCTCCTCCTCCGCCTCCTCCTCCTCCTCCTCCGCCTCCTCCTCCTGAGCAACCCCCCCCCTATTCCTCCTCCTCCTCCTCCTCCTCCTCCTCCTCCTCCTCCTCCACCTCCTCCTCCTCCTCCTCCTCCCCTCCTCCTCCTCCTCCTCCTCCGCCTCCTCCTCCTCCTCCTCCCTCCTCCTCCCTCCTCCTCCTCCTCTCCTCCTCCTCCGCCCCAGAGAGAGCATCCAGAGGGCCAGAGAGAGGGGAGAGGAGGCAAAGAGGTTGGAAGTCCAAAAGGTCCTTCTCCTTCTCGCCCTCGGCCGTTACAGCAACCTGCATCTTCTGGAGTAGCGTCACCACCTGGACAGAGCAGGACAAAGGTCACGTCAAAGGGAGACCACCCTGGCGCGAACTAGGTCGATGCGCAAGCGCAAGGAGTTCGGGCTGCCCTGGCTGGATCTCAGCAAGAACGCATCTCCTGCTCCTCCTCCTCCTCCTCCTCTTCCTCCTCCTCCTCCTCCTCTCCCTCCTCGTCCTCATCCTCATTATCCTCCTCATCATCATCCTCATCATCACCATCATCATCACCACCACCACCACCACCACCACCATCATCATCATCATCATCATCATCATCATCATCAGCATCATCATCATCATCATCATCATCATCATCATCATCATCAGCAGCAGCAGCAGCAGCAGCAACATCATCAGCATGGTCTTCATCATCATCAACATCAGTATCATCATCAACATCATCATCAGCATCAGCATCAGCATCAGCATCAGCATCATCATCATCATCATCATCATCATCAGCAGCATCATGAGTATCATCATCATCAGAATCAGTATCATCAACATCATCACCATCATCAGCATCATCATCATCATCACCACCACCACCCATCATCATCATCACCAATCTCATTCAACGCACCAACAATCGTTTTAAGACGGTTCGCTCTTGTCTGCTCGCGTGCCATTCAACCACCCAGGGTGCAGAGGAAAGGACGAGAGCAGGGAACGAGGGGGAGAGCAGAGCGGAGGGCAGAGGGTGGACGGAAGATGGGGGAGAAACACAAACCCCCTCTCGTGCAGAACAGCTATAAATAACATAGATATGAATGTATACGCAAATACACATATACCTGTATATGTGCTAAGACAATGAAGAAAACAAGCCAAACAAAGCAAAACAACACAACAACAGCAGCAGCAACAAAAACAATCAGTTTAAGACTGTTCGCAGGTACCTGCTCAGGTACCACTCAACACGTATATCCCAAACCCTCGATACCAGCCCTCTTCGTGTTCGATCGTACCGGCCCTTGGGGAGATATCTTCCATACCGGCAGTACGTAGTTAGAGCAGACCCTTGAAACAGAGGAAGAAGGGGAGGGAGGAGAGAAGAGACAACGGGGAGGGAGAAGAATGGAGCATGAGGGACATTAGCACGAGGAGGATAAGAGCAGGAGCACAAGCGGCAGAACCAGACGGGCGGGTCAGTCGGGCGGACCCGAGAGAAGGATTCTTGCATAAATTGTAAGGAAGTCCGAAGCGAGAGCGCGATTCCTGAGTAAAATGCGAGGAAGTCTCAGGCGGGAGCGGAGGTCCTGGCTAAATCCTGAGGAAAACTCAAGCGGGAGCCGTTGTTGTCCGGGGGGCAACAGCACAGTTTGACCCCAGTGACCTTCCTGGATAAAAAAAACAGGTGCGAGCCCGGGGGGGAAGCACTTCGACTGAAAACTACAATCGTCACCGGAGGAGGGATCAACAATAACTATTCTTCAGTAAGGAGAGTTCAACAACAACAACAACAACAACAACTGCATAAGCAGCAGCAGCAACAACAACAGCAACAGTAACAGCAACAGCAACTACAACTGCAACAACAACAACAACAACAACAACAACAACAACAAGCATGATACCCTCATGCGCGATGCTTCCACACGAAGCATGCGACCATCCTGATAACCATCCACATCGCGGGGGACTCTTATTCTACAGCGGGGTCCTGTATTTCCATGTTCCAGATCTCCCGCCCAATTGAGGTCTTGCAAACACCTCCTCCGAGGAATTTCAACATATCCCGCCTCGAAAACACATGCCCGCGCCTTGCTGCGCCGATGCGAGACCGCCAGTGGAACACCAGCGAAGGGTAAAGCACAAGGAAGTATCGAAAGACAGGATTGCCTTGGTGGGAATGGGGGCTGTCGGCGGTGAGGCAAGGACCTGGCCCTGAATAGAAAGGGAGGAAGTCTCGAGCAGGGCTGCTGTTGTTGCCTGGAGCGGCGCCAATGCTGAAGAGAGTAGAGCGCCAGTTCAGCGTAAAACGGAAGGACGCCTCGGGCGGGAGCGTTGGTTGTGTCGGGGCGGCGGCTTTCGCCGGCGAGGAGGAACACCGCCTTGAGTAAGAAGGGAGGAAGCATCGAGCGGGAGCCGTGGTTTTGTTGGGACGGGGGGTGTCGGCGGCGAGGAACAGCACCGTCTTCAGGAAAAAGGGAGTAAGCCTCGAGCGGGAGCGTTGTTCTTGCTGGGAACGGCGCCAATTCAAAAGAGAATTGGGCGCCAGTCCAGCGTAAGACGGAAGGAAGTCTCGGGCGGGAGCGCTGGTTTTGTCGGTGCGGCGGTTTTCGGCGGCGAGGAGGAGCACCGCCTTGAGTAAAAAAGGGAGGAAGCCTCGAGCGGGAGCGTTGTTTTTGCTGGGGGCGGCGCCGATGAGAGAAAGACTAGCGCGCCAGTCCAAGGTAAAACGGGAGGAAGTCTCCAGCGGGAGCGCTGGTGCTGTTGGACGGCGGCTTTCGGCGGCGAGCAAGAACACCAGCCCGAAGTAAAAAAAGGAGGAAGCCTCGAGCGGGAGCGTTGTTTGAAGGGGCCCTGAGACACACAAATAAATACACACAAATAAAAATATTCCCCATATGTTCCCCATATTTTCTGGGTTTTTGTCTTCCCCCCCCCCTTCCCATATTTTCCAATATTTTCCTTGGAATCGACGATTACTTGTGTCTGTGTGGTTTTTCTCCTCCTGATTGGTGTTGTTGGGGGGCCGGTTTTGGCGGTCCCCAAAACTGCTCTAGCGTGAGCCTCATGTTCAATGACAATGAAGCCGGCGCCACGACGAGAGCGCCAGGTCGCCTGTAAGGGATCCAACAATAATAACTTTTTAGTGAATAACATCCGACAACAACAACGACGTTGACGACGACGACGACGACGACGACGACGACGACAACAACAACAACGACAACGACAACGACAACGACAACGACGACGACGACGACAACGACAACGACAACGACAATAACAACTACAACTACAACTACAACAACAATCAGTTCAAGACTGTTTGCTCCTATCTGCTCACGTGCCAATCAATACGTAGATTACAAACCCTCGGTACCCGCCCTCGTCGTCTTCGATCGTACCCCCTTGGGGGTACATCTTCCTTACCTGCCACGTGTATTTAGCGCAGCCCCTAAAATCTGTTTAAGACTGTTCGCTCCTATCTGCTCACGTGCCAATCAATCGGAGGTGAGGGGGTGAGATCGAAGTGGAACGGAGAGCCCCCCTACCGGGAAATCGATTTCGGTTTCGTGTTCGTGCGTGCCGTGCATGCGGGCGAGGCGAAGCTGCGTGGGCGGGCGAGAAGAAAGTCTCCTGTGGCTGAGGCGCGGCCGGACCAAATGCCTCCCTTCCGGGCGGCCGGGGGCCCGCGGTGTCCCGCCGGTGTCCCGCTGGTGTCCCGTATGGCTGAGGCGCGGCCGGACCAAATGTCTCCCTTCCGGGCGGCCGGGGCCCCGCGGTGTCCCGCCGGTGTCCCGTCGGTGTCCCGTCGGTGATGATGATGATGATGATGATGATGATGATGATGATGATGATGATGATGATGATGATGATGATGATGATGATGATGATGATGATGATGATGATGATGATGATGATGATGATGTCGACAACGATGATGATGATGGTGATGATGATGGTGGTGATGATGGTGAGTTCGGTAGTGAGACCGAATGTGAGATCGATTGTGAGATCGATTGCGATATCGATAGTGAGGTCGATAGTGAGACCCAATGTGAGATCGATAGTGAGATCGATAGTGAGTTCGATAGTGAGATCGATAGTGAGACCGAATGTGAGATCGATTGTGAGATCGATAGTGAGTTCGATAGTGAGATCGATAGTGAGACCGAATGTGAGATCGATTGTGAGATTAATTGTGATATCGATAGTGAGATCGATAGTAAGATCGAACGGGAGGTCGATCATGACTTCGATAGTGAGTTCGATAGTGAGATCGATAGTGAGACCGAATGTGAGATCGATTGAGATATCGATAGTGAGATCGATCGAATGAGATCGATAGTGATATCGGTAGTGAGATCGATCGTGAGACCGAATGTGAGATCGATCGTGAGATCGATAGCCAGATCGATTGTGAGATCTATTGTGAGATCGATTGTGATATCGATAGTGAGATCGTTAGTGAGATCGAGTGTGAGATCGATAGCCAGATCGATTGTGAGATTGATCGAATGAGATCGATAATGAGATCGATAGCGAGATCGATAGTGAGATCGATCGAGTGCGACGGTGGTCCCCCCCCCCCCTCGCCTCCTTCTCACCCGAAGGGGGGTCTATGCGGTACGTATATCCCAAACCCTCGGTACCCGCCCTCGTCGTCTTCGATCGTACCCCCTTGGGGGTACATCTTCCTTACCTGCCACGTGTATTTAGCGCAGCCCCTAAAATCTGTTTAAGACTGTTCGCTCCTATCTGCTCACGTGCCAATCAATACGTATATCCTCAACCCTCGGTACCCGCCCTCGTCGTCTTCGATCGTACCCCCTTGGGGGTATATCTTCCTTACCTGCCGCGTGTATTTAGCGCAGCCCCTAAAACAAGGGGGGAGAGGACGGGTGGAAGGGGGAGGGAGAAGAATGGAGCACGAGAGAAATTAGCAGGAGTGGGGCAGGAGCAGAAAACAAGTGGTAGAACCAGACGGGCGGATCGGGTGGGCAGACCCATAGCGGGCAGGTCGGGAAGGCGGGCCCAGGCCACGAGGTCGAGCAGACGGGTTGCTGAAGCGTGGGTCCTGCATGAATCGCGAGAAAGTCTCGAGCGACAGCGCGATTCCCAAGTAAATCGTGAGAAAAGCCAGAGTGGGCCACGAAGGGCATAAAATGCGGGGCCACAGAGGGCAGCGACGGGGCCGCTGAGGGCAGCACCGGGGCCACGAATGGCAGCGAGAGGGCCACAAAGGGCGACAGCGGGGCCACGAAGGGCATGCATATGGGGCCACGACGGGCGCGAGCGAGCGGGGGCCACGAAGGGCATCCGTATACGGGGCCACAGAGGGCGACAGCGGGCCCACTGAGGGCAGCAAAGGGGCCACGAAGGGCAGCGAGGGGGCCACGAACGGCGACAGCGGGACTACGAAGGGCATGCGTATGCGGCCACGACGGGCGCGTGCGAGCGGGGGCCACAAAGGGCATGTAATGCGGGACCACAAAGGGCAGCGACGGGGCCACTCAGGGCAGCAACGGGGCCACGAAGGGCAGCGAGCGAAGGCGACCGCGGAACCAGTACGGGCAGCGAGGGGCATCGAAGACGGGCGAAGGGCAGCGAGCGGCGACTGCAGACATTAAGGGGCTGGTCGGGCGGGCAGGCCCCGATTGGCGGGTCGAGCGGATGGGTCATTGAAGCGTGAGTCTTGCTTGAACCGCCAGGCAATATGTAGCGGGAGCACGATTCCTGAGTGTCGAGGACCGGCATCTCAACAAATTGTTAGGAAATACCAAGCGAAGCGTTTCGGTGGTAAGTTGCGAGGAAGTCCCAAGCGAACACGCGATTCTGTAATAAATTCTCAGGAAGTATCAGGCGCGAGCCGCGATCCGGTGGTAAATTGCCAGGAAGTCCCAAGCAAGCGCGCGATTCTTCAATAAAACTGTGACGAAGTATCAGGCGGGAACCGTTGTTGTTGTAAACCGGGGGCCAACGACACAGTTTGACCCTCAAGACATTCCCTTATAAACATGATAAGAACATGGTGCAAGCCCCGGGCGGGGCACTTCAATCGAAAAAAAAACATGTGCACCGGGCGGGGGGATCAGCAATAATTATTATTCAGTAATGCGAGTTCAACAACAGCACAACAACAGCAGCAACAGCAGCAACAACAACAGCAGCATCAATAACACCGAAAACGACAACACCAACAACAACAACAGCAGCAACAGCAGCAATAACAACAACAAGAACAACAGCTAAACGAAAAACAACCATGACGACAACAGCAGCAACAACAAGAGCATCATCAACAACAACGGCAACAATCAGTTTAAGACTGTTCGCGCTGACATGCTCGGGTCTCATTCAGCACGTATATCCCAGGCCCTCGATATCCACTCTCTTCGTCTTCGATCGTACCCCTTCAGGGGTGCATCTTTCTCGCCTGTAACCTATATCTCGTGCAGCCCCCAAGGCAGGGACGAGGGGCAGGCGGGCTGCTGAGGCGTGCGTCCTGCATGACTCGGCGGCACTTCCAGGGGCTCCTCCGCTTGACTCTGCCGACGCCGGAAAACTGCGCGAGGCCAGGAGAGAGAAATGTCCAGCCACTTGGCGGTGCGCAAAAGGGGGTGGAGGGAGGGGGGAAGGCTTCTTAGAAGGAGGCTGCTTCTTAGAAGGCGCCGGCCTTACATCAATAGATAAGGCCCGCGCCTTCTAAGAAGCAGGGGTGCTTCTGAGAAGCCCTCCCCCCTCCCCCCACCCCCCTCAGCGCGTGGCTGAGCTGCTGCAGTCGGAGGAAGCCCAGGCGAGACAGCGGCGGCACTCCCTGGTGTTTTTTCTGCCCCACCTGGTACGTCCAGGCGGCCCCTCGTCGCCGCGGCTGGCTCCGCCCCGAGGGAAGGATCAGGACGACCCCTGGCGGGATGCGGGGGCCAGTGCTGACTGCGTATGTGTAGGGGCCCAAAGGACACACAGATAGATACACACAAAGAAAATGATTCCCCATATTTTCCCACATTTTTGGGAGCTTTTGTCTTCCCCCCCCCCCTTCCCATATTTTCCCACGTTTTCCTGGGAGTGGACGATGCATTGTGTCTGTGCGTGCTTTTTCCCCTCCTGAACATGGGCCAGGCCGCGCGGGAACCGCCGTTGCCTCGACGGGCCCTCCTCCGACACATTATGCGATGGAGAGGGCCACGCATCGAAGGGGGGCCCCGGCCGACCCTCTCTGGCCGACCCGGGCCAGCCCTGCGGCCCACCGGGGCCAGACGTCCATCCTGTGGGCGAGCAACGACATATGTACATGTACGCCCTCCGCGGTCTTGCCTGCACGAACGTCCGCGTGGACACGCACTCCAGGGGAAGCTAACCGCGTACGTGTACATATGTTGCTGGCCTCTGATCCTGGGCCATGGATCCTGGAGAGGCTGGCCTGGCTGCGACGACGGAGGCAGGAGCATGGAAGCCCCATCGCAGGCCTGGAGATGGACGCCAACACCAATTTCGGCGGTGTGCCTCCACCGAGGGAGGAAGATCCCGATCTCGGCGATGGCGGTAATCTTCTGGCTCCCAAGGGGGCCGAACTAGCACCACCGACACCGAAAACCTGGGATCACCTGCCCCCCTGTGGAGGCAACCCCCTGTCTTGGTGTTGGTGCCAACTTCCAGGCCTCCGACATCCGGCAGAGATGGCTCGAGGTCTCTCAGAGCTAGCGGATCCGGGGACGCACCGGGCGCCACGGCCGTTCCAGAGCGCCCTGTGGTGCTCGGAGGGCGCTCTGGAACGCTCTGCAGCGACTTGTCGGCATCCTGGGCCTGCCTGGCTGCTGCCGCTGCAACTGTGTCCATGTGGACGTCCAAGAGTACAGTCGGTTTGGTGGGTGGTGATAATGGAAGCATCAGGCAGAGATAGCTCGAGGTCTCTCAGAGCCAGTGAATCCGGGGATGTACCCGGGCGCCATGGCGGTTCCAGGGCGCTCCGTGGTGCTCGGATAGGGCGTTCTGGCACGCCCTGCAGCGACTTGTCGGCATCCTGGGCCTGCCTGGCTGCTGCCGCTGCAACTGTGTCCACGTGGACGTCCAGGGGTATGGCATTCCTGCTCTGCCTTCGTTAGGGGGCCACTTGCGAACCCTACCCCTACCCCCCACGATTTCTGAGGGGGAGGGTGGGGTTCACTTCGCTCGGGAGCTCCTGAATAAAGCGAACCCCACCCTCCCCCTCAGAAATCGTGGGGGGTAGGGGTAGGGTTCGCAAGTGGCCCCCTACTCGTACGCCGCGCGGTAGAGTGCTAACGAATCGTCAGTTGAAGCCAGGACAGCCTGCACAGGCTCTGTGAGCTCGGCTGCGATCGCAACCACTGGTCTTGAAACCACCACCCCCGATTTGTTTGCAAAGGCCACCGTGATGGCCGGAGCTGCGTTTAAAACCCTCTCAGGCACCCATCTGGCAGCGCCGTGATGCTGTATGCCTTGCACTCTCACTGTGCACCCTCTCGACCGAGGGCACGGCAGCCCCGGTCGGCACCACCCCAGGGTCGGCAGGGGCCACGTCGCAAACCCAGGCTGGCCGCTCAGCAGCTGCCAGACCCGCGGCAGCAGATGGAGGGGAGGGGGGGAGGGGGGGTCTGAAGGGGCCCAATGACACACAAATAAATACACACAAATAAAAACATTCCCCATATTTTCCCATATGTTCTTGGTTTTTGTCTTCCCCCCCACTTCCCATATTTTCCCATGTTTTCTAGGGGATCGACGATTAATTGTGTCTGTGTGTTTTTTTCCCTCCTGAGGGTCGGCTCCACGTGGCTCACAAACACGGGTCAGCCAGGGGGGATTGGCCCACGGGCTGAACCAATTCGCGCTGACCCCCTGCTCGCTCTGAAGCCTGGGCTGCAGGCGGCCGCTCGGGACGACTCCGGAAGCCCTGGACTGCTCTCAAAAAGGCGCAGACAGACAGACAGAGCCCGCGCCGAGGCACCTGCGAGGGTGCGGCGGGTGGGCGCCAGGGCGCCGATATGGGTTGGCCGCTGAGAAACCGCCGGGGTCGGAGCGACAGGAGCGGGTGCCAGAGCCGCGGTCGGAAAGGTGGGAATCGGAGGTGGGTTTATTACTGCACCTCGGCGCAGACGATGCTGGAGTCAGAGCCGGCTTCGGAGGGATGGAAACTACCCTGGCCCAGGTCCCGAAAACATCCGAGAACTTGCGAAAACCATCGGAAACATCCTTAAATCCGCTTGCGCCGACCCGCGTTACATTAGCCTTAGGTCGGGCATGTCCTCCTACAGGCGGATTTTGGACGAGAAAAATTAAGAATACACCAAGCATGCTCACAAATGAATACAAATCAAAAATCGTCCCCAGACCAATGTTTGACTATTTTTGGATATCCCTCCTGTAGGGGGACACGCCCGACTTAACATCAGCCCCGACTCTGCCCCCCATTCCTCCTCCTCCTCCTCCTACTCCTCCTTCTCCTCCTCCTCCTCCTCCTCTTCCTCCTCCTCCTCTGATGCATTCTCGCTGCAGGGGGTACGACCCGCGAGCGCCACGGCCGGCGCGGCCTTGCGGACTGGATTCGCGGCCACCGCCGCCTCGGAGCGGTGGATGCTCTCGCCGGAGGCCTCCCGGCCCACGGACGGCGGCGAAGCGACAGCGGCCAGCAGCAGAGGGACGAGGAGGAGGAAAAAGAGGAGAGGGAAGAAGAGAAGGAGGGGATCGTGCTCGGCTTCCTCACGGAGGAGGAGGAGGAGGAGGAAGAGGAGGAGGAGGAGAGGGAGGGAGGGAGGGAGGGAGGGAGGGAGGAAGAGAAGAGAAGCAAAAAGGAGGAATGAAGGAGAACGGAGGATGGAGGAGAACGGCAAAGAGAGGGAGGAGAGGGAGGGAGGGAAGGGCGGAGGACGGGGGTCCCGCGCACGGAGGAGCGGGGAGGCAGCGTTGACGGAGGACCCAGGGTGCGGAGGAACGGACGAGAGCAGGGAGAGAGGGGGAGAGCAGACGGGAGGGCAGAGGGTGGACGGAAGATGGGGGAGAAACACAGACCCCCTCTCGTGCATGATAGATACAGATGAAACATAAATATGCGTGCTTGCGTAAGTAAACATATACATGTATGTGTGCTAAGACGATGATTAAAACGAACACGCTCGGGTGCCACTCGACACGTATATCCCAAACCCTCCATACCCGCCCTCTTCGTCTTCGATCGTACCCCTTCAGGGGTGTATCTTTCTTACCTGCAACTCGTATTTCGTGCAGCCACTAAGGCAGAGGAAGAAAGGAAGGATGGAAGGAAGAGACGAGGGGGAGGGAGGAGGATGGAACACGAGAGAGCGAGAGAGAGTAGCAGAAGTGGGGTTACGAGCACAACACAAGTGGCAAAACCAGACGGGCAGATCGGGCGGGTAGACCCAAACGGGCGGGTCGCGAAGGCGAGCCCAGGCGGCCACGTCGATCAGGCGGGTTGCTGAAGCGTGCGTCTTGCATGAATCACGAGCAAGTATCGAGCGATAACGAGACCCCCAAATAAATCATTCGAAAAAACGAAAGCGTGATTCCTGCGTGTCGAAGGCGCGGCGAATGAATAAATTGCGAGGACGTCCCGCGCGAGAGCGCGCTTTGCTAACCAATTATGAGGAACTATCCAGCGAGAGCCGTTGTTGTTGTAACTCGGGGGCCAGGGGCCCAGTTTGGTAACCCCCCGCTTTCCCGTTGTAGAAAAAACAATATGCAAGCCCCGAGAGGCGCACATGAACTGAAAAGACAACATACCAGGGAGAAAACATGTTCTCAATAGTGGGAGTTCAACCACACCGACAACGACGACGACAACGACTACGACAACGACAACAACCGCAGCAGCAGCAGAAGCAACAACAACAACAACAACAACAACAACAACAACAACAGCAGCAACAAAACAACAACAACAACAATCATGTTAAGACTGTTCGCCATGTATCTGCTCAAGTGTCCAATAACGCGTAGACCCCAAACCCTCGATACCCGCCCTCTTCGTTTTCGATCGAACACCTCTTGGGGGGTATACTTTTCTTCCCTGCAGGCCAGGCCCCGGCAAACGGCGGGGCGGCCGCGGACCGTCGGCCTGACCAGCGGCATTGCTGATCGGCGGGGCGGCCGCGAACCGTCGACCCGACCCCAAAGGGACGGACATGGGACCGACCACGACGACGACGACGACGACGACGACGACGACGACGACGACGGCGGCGGCGACGACGACGACGACGACGACGACGACATCGACGACGACAGCGACGACGACGACGACGACGACGACGACGACGACGACGGCGACGGCGACGACGAGCGAAAGCGAGAGCGAGAGAGAACGACAGCAGGGCCACAAGGACACGAAGTAGGCCACGAAGGGCGACAGCGGGGGCACGAAGGGCATGCGTATGGGGCCACGAAGAGCGCGAACGAGCGGGGACCATGAATGGCATACGTATACTGGGCCGCGGACGGCAAGGACGGGGCCACTGAGGGCAGCAACGGGGCCACGAAGGGCAGCGAAGGAGCCACGAAAGGCGACAGCGGGGCCACGAAAGGCAGCGAGGGGGCCACGAAGGGCGACAACGGAGCCACGAAGGGCATGCACATGGGGACACGATGGGCGCGAACGATCGGGGGCCACGAAGGGCAGATTACGCGGGGCCACAAAAGGCAACGACGGGGCCACTGAAGGTAGCAACTGGGCCACGTAGGACAGTGAGGGGTCCACAAACGGCGACAGCGGGGCCACGAAGGGCATGCACATGGGACCACAACGGGCGCGAACGAACGGGGGCCACGAAGGGCATACGTATACTGGGCCGCGGACGGCAAGGACGGGGCCACTGAGGGCAGCAACGGGGCCACGAAGGGCAGCGAGGGTGCCACGAAGGGCGACAGCGGGGCCACGAAGGGCATGCATATGGGGCCACCACGGGCGCGAACGAGCGGGGGCCACGAAGGGCATACATATGTGGGGCCACGAAAAGCAGCGAGGGGGCCACGAAGGGCAGCGAGGGGGCCGCGAAGGGCTGCAACGGGGCCACGAAGGGCTGCGACGGGGCCACGAAGGGCAGCGAGGGGGCCGGGCCACGAAGGGCTGCAACGGGGCCACGAAGGGCAGCGAGATCCCGATTCTTAGGTAATCTGTAAGGGATTCCTAAACGTGAGAGCGACTCCTGGGTGCCTGGGTGTCGGGAGCGCGGCGCTTGAATTAATTGCACGAATTTCCGTCGCAAGGGCGATATTCTTCAGTAAGTTGCAAGCAAGTCTCCAGCGAGAGCACGACTCCAGCGCCAGGAAGGCGATTCCTGAATAAATTGTAAGGATGTCCCAAGCTAGAGCGCGATTCCCGAATCAAATGCAAGGAAGTCTCGGGCGGGAGCGGGGGTCCTGGCTAAATCGTGAGGAAGTCTCAAGCGGGAGCCGTTGTTGCTGCAACCCCGGGGGGCCAACGACACAGTTTGACCCTCAAGTGTTTCTCTGGTAAAAACAGGGTGCGAGCCCCGGGAAGGGTACTTCAATCGAGAAAGAATGTGCACCGGACGGTTGGGGGTCAACAGTAATTATTCTTCAAAAGTGAAAGTTCAACAACAACAACAACAACAACAACAACAACAACAACAACAACAACAAAAACGACAACAACAATCATCTTAAGACTGATCGCTCTTATATGCGCGCGCGTCACTCAATATGTAAATCCCAAACCCTCGATACCCACCCTCTTCGTCTTCGGTCATACCCCTTTGGGGGTATATCTTTTTTACTCGCAACGTGTAGTTGGCGCAGCCCCGAAAACAGGAAGAGCAGGGGGAAGGAGGAAGGGAGAGCGAGGAGGCCCCAGGCGGGGGCGGGGGTCCTGAGTAAATTTGGAGGAAGTATCAAGCGGGAGCCGTTGTTGTTGTTGTCCGGGGGGCCAACAACGCAGTTTGATGCCCACGACTTTCCCTGATAAAAAACAGGGTGCGAGCCCCGGAAGGGGCACTTCAATTGAAAAAATACAATGTCCGCCGGAGGGGGGATCAACAATAATTATTTTTCAGTAATTAGAGTTCAACAACAACAACAACAACAACAACAACAACAGCAACAACAACAACAACAACAACACCAACAACAACAACAACAATATAACAATAACAAGAACAACAACAATAACAACAACAACCACAACAACAACAACACAAAACAACAACAACAACAACAACAACAACAACAACAACAACAACAACAACAACAACAACAACAACACCACCAACAACAACAATATAACAAGAACAAGAACAACAACAATAACAACAACAACCTCAACAACAACAACACAAAACAACAACAACAACAACAACAACAACAACAACAACAACAACAACAACAACAACAACAACAACAACAACAACAGCAGCAGCAGCAGCAACAACAACAACAACAACAACAACAACAGCAGCAGCAACAACAACAACAACAACAACAACAACAACAACAACAACAACAACCAACAACAACAACAACAACAACAACAACAACAATCAGTATAAGACTGTTCGCCCTTATATGCTCGAGTGTCCAATAACGCGTATATCCCAAACCCTCGATACCCGCCCTCTTCGTCCTCGATCGAACCCCTCTTGGAGGGGTATGCTTTTCTTCCCTGCAGGCCAGGCCCCGGCAAGCGGCGGGGCGGCCGCGGACCGTCGGCCTGGCCAGCGGCAGCGCTGATCGGCGGGGCGGCCGCGGACCGTCGACCCGACCCCAAGAGGGACGGACAGGGGACCGACCACGACGACGACGACGTCGAAGACGACGGCGACGACGACGACGACGACGGCGACGACGAGCGAAAGCGAGAGCGAGAGAGAAAAGACAGCAGGGCCACGAAGGGCACGAAGTAGGCCACGAAGGGCGACAGCGGGGACACGAAGGGAATGCGTATAGGGCCACGACGAACGCGAACGAGCGGGGGCCACGAAGTGTAGATAATGCGGGGCCACAGAAGGCAACTATGGGGCCACTGAGGGTACCAACTGGGCCACGTAGGACAGTGAGGGGTCCACAAATGGCGACAGCGGGGCCACAAAGGGCATGCACATGGGACCACAACGGGCGCGACTCCTGGGTGCCTGGGTGCCGGGAGCGCGGCGCTTGGGCAAATTGCAGGAAATTCCAACGCAAGGCCATTCTTAAGTAAGTTGCAAGCAAGTCTCCAGCGAGAGCGCGACCCCAGAGCGCCCGGAGAGCGATTCCTAAATGAATTGTAGGGAAGTCCCAAGCAAGAGCGCGATTCCTGAATAAAATGCGAAAAAAATCTCGGGCGGGAGCGGGGGTCCTGGCTAAATTGTAAGGAAGTCTAAAGCGGGAGCCGTTGTTGTTGTAACCCGGGGCCAGGGGCCCAGTGTGAGCAGGAAGACTTTCCCTGACAACAAACAGGGTGCGAGCGTCGAGGGGCACACTTTGATTCAGAAAAAACAGTATACACCGGTGGGGGGATCAACAATAATTCTTCTTCTGAAATGAGAATTCAACAACAACAACAACAACAACAACAACAACAACAACAACAATCAGTTGACCCTCATGCGCGATGATTCCACACGAAGCATGCGACCACCATGATAACATCCACATCATGGGAGACTCTTGTTCTATAGCGGGGTCCGTTACTCCCATTCCCAGATCTCCCGCCCAATGAGGTCTTGCAAACACCTCCTCCGAGGAATACCAACATATCCCGCCTCGAAAACACATGCCCGCGCCTTGCTGCGCCGATGCGAGACCGCCAGTGGAACCCCAGCGAAGGGTAAAGCACAAGGAAGTCTCGAATGACAGGATTGCCTTGGTGGGGATGGGGAATGTCGGCGGTGAGGCAAAGACCTGGCCCTGAATAGACAGGGAGGGAGTCTCGAGCAGGGCTGCTGTTGTTGCTGGGAGCGGCGCCAATGCTGAAGAGAGTAGGGCGCTAGGCCAGCGTAAAACAAAACGAAATCTCGAGCGGCAACGCTGGTTTTGTTGGGACGGCGGCTTTCGGCGGCGTCCAGTCCAGCGTAAAACGGAAGGAAGTCTCGGGCAGGAACGCTGGTTTTGTCGGGGCGGCGGTTTTCGGCGGCGAGGAGGAACACCGCCTTGAGCAAGAAGAGAGGAAGCATCGAGCGGGAGCCGTGGTTTTCTCGGGACGGGGGTTGTCGGCTGCGAGGAACAGCACCGTCTTCAGGAGAAAGGGAGGACGCCTCGAGCGGGAGCGCTGTTTTTGCTGGGAACGGCGCCAATTCAAAAGAGAATTGGGCGCCAGTCCAGCGTAAAACGGAAGGAAGTCTCGGGCGGGAGCGCTGGTTTTGTCGGGGTGGCAGTTTTCGGCGGCGAGGAGGAGCACCGCCTTGAGTAAAAAAGGGAGGAGGCCTCGAGCGGGAGCGTTGTTTTTGCTGGGGGCGGCGCCGACGAGAGAAAGACTAGCGCGCCAGTCCAAGGTAAAGCGGGAGGAAGTCTCGAGCGGGAGCGCTGGTTGTGTTAGGACGGCGGCTTTCGGCGGCGAGCAAGAACACCAGCCCTGAGCAAAAAAGGAGGAAATCTCGAGCGGGAGCGTTGTTGTTGTTGTTGGGGGGCCGGTTTTGGCGGTCCCCCAAACCGCTCGAGCGGGAGCCCCATGTTCAATGAAAGTGTAGCCGGCGCCTCCGCGCGATCGCTAGGGCGCCTGTAAGGGGTCCAACCATAAAAACTGTTTAGTGAGTAACATTCGACAACAACAACAACAACAACAACAACAACAACAACAACAACAACAACAACAACAACGACGACGACGACGACGACGACGACGACGACGACGACGACGACGACGACGACGACGACAACAACAACAACAACAACAACAACAACAACAGCAATAACAACAATAACAACAAAAACAATAACCACAACAACAACCACAGCAGCAACAACAACAACAACAACAACCACAACAGCAACACCAACAACATCAACAGCAACATCAACAACAACAGCAACCTCAACAACATCAACCATCAGTTTAAGACTGTTCGTTCTTACTGGCACGCGCGTTTTGCATTCTGTATATCCCAACCCTCGATACCCGCCCACTTCGTCCTCCATCGCACCCCCTCATGGGGGGGAGTATCTTCCTTGTCGACCACTGACTGAAGTGCGAGAAACTCTCGAGCGAGGGCGCCATTCCTGAGTTCGGGGGCCTCTGTGGCCAGGCCAGGAGCTCTCGGAATACGTATTGAGAAATATCGAACGGGAGCCCTTGTCGCCGTGTCTGGGCCTCCACCAACTTGCCGAATTACAAGAAAATATCGAGCGAGGGCGCCACTCTTGAGTTCGGGAGCCTCTCTAGCAAGGGCCTCTGCGAATACATCTTGAGGAAGTATCACACGGGAGCCCTTGTCGTCGTAGTTGGGCCTCCACCAATTTTACTGAATCATGAGAAAGTCTCGAGCGAGAGCGCCGTTTCTGAGTTCGGGGGCCTTCCTGACCAGGGGCTCTCGGAGCAAATCGTGAGGAAGTATCGAGCAGGAGACCTGGTCGTCGTGGCCGGGCCCCCGTCAACTTGACTGAGTTGCGAGGAAACCTCGAGCGAGAGCGCCGTTCCTGAGTTCGGGGCCCATTCTGGCCAGGGTGTCTCGGGGTAAACTGTGAGGAAGTATCGAGCGGGAGACGTTGTCGTCGTAGCTGGGCCTCCAAAGACCCACTTTTACACTCAAGCCAGCGCTCGAGCGGGAGCCTCGTTTTCAAAGAAAATGCAGCCAACGTTGAGGCGAGAGCGCCCGGAACCGCTTCCGGAGATCAACAATGATTAGTCTCTAGACGCAAATATTCAACGACCACAACAGCAACAGCAGCAACAACGACGACAGCAACAACTACTACAACAACAACAACAACAACAACAACCACAACCACAACCACAACAACAACTGCAAGAGCAACAACAACAACAGCAACAACAACAACAGCAACAGCAACAACAACAGCAGCAGCAACAACAACAACAAAATCATCACCGTCAACAACAACAGCCAACCACAACCACAACCACAACCACAACAACAGCAACAACAGCAACAGCAACAATAATCACAACCACAACCACAACCACAATCACAACAACCACAACCACAACCACAAACATCAACAATAACAACAACTATAGCAACAACCATCGTAATCAGTATAAGACTATTTGCTATTATCTGCTCCCGTTCCATTGCACACGTGCATCCCAAACCGTCAATACCTCCTACCCTCTTCGTCTTCGATCGTACGCCCATTGGGGGTATATCTTTCTTGCCTGCAACGCGTATGTCGTGCAGAACCTCAGGCAGGGGAAGAAGAGACGGATGGAAGGAAGGGACCAGGGAGAGGGAGGAGGGTGGAACACGAGAAGGAGTAGCAGGATGGGAGCCAGGAACAAAAAAAAGTGGCAGAACCGGACGGGCAGATCGGGCTTGTCGGGAAGGCGGGCTGCGTCTTCGCAAGACGTCACTCCGCTGGACCCCCCAGCAGCCCTCGCGATAGTTTCGCAATTCGCAGCCCACCAGAGAGCGCGGGGTCAAATTTAGATCTAGGGCCACGACATCGATACATATCCACTGCTCCCTGGCCAGGCCCTTCCCGAAACGAGCAGCGGTGTTCACGCCACCCCCTCCTGGCCTGGCCAGGATGGCGTACACACAGCTCCTGGGCCCGGGAAGGGCCCGGGCAGTGGATATGGATTGATTTCGTCGCCCGAAGATCTGCGTGAGGCGCCACTCCGCTAGACCCCCCGCAGCCATCAAACGTGGCGTAGTTTCGCTGTTAGCAGCCCTCCAGGGACGGCGAGGTCGAACCTAAATCTACAGAAGGCGTCACTCCGCTGGACCCCCCACCAGCTCTCAAAAGTGAAAACAATTTCGCATATCGCTGCACCCCCCAGGGATGGATGCCGAGGTCGAACCTAGGTTTGCGTGAGGCGCCATTCCGCTGGACCCCCAGCAGCCCTCGAAAGAAGCAACAGTTTCGCAGGTCGCAGCCCCCCAGAGATGGCGAGGCCCAAGAAGGTCTGCGTAAGGCGTCACTCCGCTTAACCACACAGCAGCCCTCGAACTTGGCGATAGTTTTGCAGTTGGCAGCCCGCACAGAGCTTGCGAGGTCTAATATGAGTCTGCGTAAGGCGCCCTCCGCTTGACCCCCCAGCAGCCCTCGAACTTGGCGATAGTTTTGCAGTTCGCAGCCCCCACAGAGATGGCAAGGTCTAATATGAGTCTGCGTAAGGCGTCCCTCCGCTTGACCCCCCAGCAGCCCTCGAAATTGGCGACAGTTTTGCAGTTCGCAGCCACCACAATGATGGCGAGGTCTGATATGAGTCTTCGTAAGGCGTCCCTCCGCTTGACCCCCCAGGAGCCCTCGAAATTGGCGCCAGTTTTGCAGTTCGCAGCCCCCGCAGGGATGGCGAGGTCTCATATGAGTCTGCGTAAGGCGTCACTCCGCTGGAACCCCCAGCTGCCCTCGAACGTGGCGATAGCTTCGCAGTTCGCAGCCCCCGCAGGGATGGCGAGATCTAGTTTAGGTCTTTTGTAAGGCGTCGCTCCGCTGGACCCCATAGCAGCCCTCGAACGTGGCGACAATTTCGCAGTTCGCAGCCTCCCAATTAGCCCCCGGGCAGGACGGCGAGGTAGGAGGCAGGGTAGCAGACAGGTAGGAGGGGACAGGAGGAGGGGGCGGGAGGAGGAGGTCGCAACCGCAGTGCTTTATTCAAGACGAGAGCCCAACGCATCTGCTCATCTGAACCTCGCCTTCTCAAGCCTTCAACTCTCACAACGCTGGTCAAATAATGTTCCTTTCTCCACATCCCGATCGCACATCTGCTGATCTCAACATCGCCCTTCTCAAGCCCTTAACCCTCACGATCCTATGCATATTCGCTGAATCTCCGGCTAGGGGGCCAGGGGCGAGCTAAGACCTCCGGCAAGTCTGAGATACTTCTAGCTCGCGCGCGCGTGGCGGGCCCTGGGGCCGGACGAAAAGTACACCGGCTACGTCCCGGCAAGATCCCGGCAGGTCCTGGCAGGTTCTGGCAGGTCCGGGTCAGAGATGCTGGGCGCGGCCTCGGGTGCCCCCTGAGCCCCCAAAGAGGCGCCAAGTGGGTGGCAGGTCCTATGGCCCCAGCCGAAGAACGTTCCACGATGGCCCAAGTTGGTCCCAAAGACGGCCCGAGAGGCGCTCAAGACGCCCCAGGAGGGTTCCGAGAGGACTTCGAGGCGCCCCACAGACAGAAAAAATAATTGACTTCGCAAGGGTTCTCGGACGATTTTGGCGGTACCGCCGCCTTTTCGGGCTGCCGACCGGGGCCACCAAGATCGCCCCAAGACAGTCCAAGACACCCACAGACGGGCCTGAGACTTTTCTGCTAGGACAATCCTGCACTCGTCAGGCCTCTGGGAGACCTTCCGCAGCCCTGTTGGACTGTCTGGGCGCGTCTCGAAACGCTGCTGCTGCTCTCTTGAATCATCTCGCCGCACAACCAACCAACAGTGATGGGAAATGAGCCCGGGGAGTGAGAGAAGCGATTCAAACAGATGCTTTTCTGCACACGCTCGATCTAAACCTGTCACGATGGAAATATGTGCCCCTCACGATCCTTTGCAAAACAACTATGCGATGCACGTCTGCTGATCTCAACATTGCCTTCTCAAGCCTTCAACCTTCACGACCCGATGCAAAGATGATGTTTTTCTGCACACCCCCGGTGTAAGCCTTTCACGATGGAAGTCTGTGCCGCTCACGGTCCTCTGGCCTAACACACAGAGGTTCCCCCCCCGAACCCTCTCTGGCGCAACGGGGGGAGGGGAGGGAGCGGTCCGAAATCCTTCCCCCCACCTCTCCTGCGCAAGGCGGGCGGAGGGTGGGCCCGCAACCCCCACCCACCCCTTTCGAAGGCGGGGGAGGGTCCGAAAATCCCCCCCCCCACTTGAAGGGGGGCGTTGTGCGAGTACGCAGCCGGTTTTGAATTAGAGGGGCATCCACTGGCGCGCATTCGAGAAGAAAGACCTACGAAACCTAGAGGTCGTTGGTTGTTTCTGTGGCCAGGGTTAAATCGGGCCTGTCCCTCTACAAGAAGCATATTCCAAAATATTCAAAAAAATAATCCGGGGTCGATGTTTTGACTGCTCTTTTACAGCATGTGGGGAATGTTTCGGAGGTATTTTTCATTTTCCGCCCAACATCACCCTGTAGGGGTACAGGCCCGACCTAAGGCCAGGGAGGCTTTGTTGGATGTCCTGAAGTTGTGTCAGTTGTTTGCTTTTGTCGGTGTTCCCTGCTCTGGCCGCCACAGAGGGAATCCTCTTGTAAGACCGCTACACGTCGTCGTCGTCGTCCGTCGTCCGTCGTCGTCGTCGTCGTCGTCGTCGTCGTCGTCGGCGTCGGCGTCGGCGTCGGCATCGGCGTCGGCGTCGTCGTCGTCGTCGTCGTCTTCGTCTCTCTCCTTCCTCCTCCCTCCTCCCTCCTCCCTCTTCCCACCCCCCAAGGCCACACAAGAATTCCTTTGTAATCCACAACAAAAAGAATCGTTCCCAACCCGCCACAAGCCCTTCATGCATGGCAAAGCAAGAACACATGAAACCGAGGTGGCGTATTTTGCTAGGTGACCAGGGAGGTGTGACTTGTGCCTCCTCAGGCGTTGTTGTTTGTGTTGCTAGTGTTGTGTTCCTTGCTGTGACCGCCGCAGAAGGAATCAATCCTTTGGGGCCGCTACAGCAAGCGTCCTTGTGTAAGGCCAACACAGACAGAATTCATTATGTAGTCCGCCTCAGAAGGAATTACTTTGTAAGGCCGCAACAGAAGGAATCCTTGTGTAATCCGCTATAGAAGGAACCCTCTTGCAAGGCCAGCACAAGGGGGCGCGGAAACAAAAAACGGCAGAGGAAAGTCATTGGCAGGAGAGTTCATGGTGAGAGGAATCATAAAGCAGCGATAAGGTGGGTATTCTTATATATACATATATATATACAAGACTTGAAGCTCGCAGCGCTTCGCTTCAAAGTCTTGGCAGGCCAATGGGGCTGCAAGAAACAGCAAAGCACGTGAGATGATGGAAACAGGGCGCGCGTTCGACGACGGCGACGACGACGTTGTCGTCGTCGCCGTCGTCGCCGTCGTCGGTCATCTAGAAGTGGCTCGCGGTTTTCTGGAACAGTTTTGGGGGCCTTTCGGCTTTTGGGTTGGTATGGGTCGACGTTGCCGTCGTCTTTGTTCGGTTCCGGAAGGGTCACATGGAGCCCGGGAGGTAAACAACAGTGCGCCGCAGTGGTCGCACTGTGTGGACACATCTCCCAAAGAAATGGAGGTGAGGGTTGATCTAGATGTCCCACTCTTTTAGGGTGCGGCCTCCGTGCAACTCAGACACGAGATCTGCCCAGACCTTCTGAGCACCCAAAGCTTCTCAAGGCCCCTGGAACAGGCAACAGGCGCAGTGGCTACAGTCGGGGCGTTGACCTAGGGAACCCTAACTAAGCAACGAGACCCCTTTTTTTTCCACAAGTTAACCTTCGATTTCCTGTCGAAAACATAAGGAAAGTCTGAGGCAAGCTGCGAAACACTTGAGGAACGCGGAGCCCCTCCCCAACGAGAAGGGTTCCTTCTTCAGGGCCCCGACTGTAGAATAACAATAAGAAGAAGAAGCGCCACAAACATACTTTGTTGGCGTTCCGTGCCAAACAAGGTGGCCCAGCGCGGCTCCAGGAAATCCGCGCGGAGCGCCAAAAGTTGTTCGTGCCGATTTGTATTCTTCGAGTGGCGGGATGGGCCGAAGCCACCACAGCATCGCCCTCGCACGAAAGCTGCCGCTGCCCCTTGCCTCCGTCCCACTTCCGCCTCCTGCGCCTAGAGCTGCTCACCTCTCTGGATCGGTGGAACCACCACCACCACCACTACCATGGGGAGGAGACGGAGGAGGAGGAGGAGAAGGAGGAGGAAGAAGAGGAGCACCTCCCCATCCATCTCCGCCGTCCTGCTTATTGTAGTGGTTGGAACTCCCACCAGCCCTCTGGGCGCAGGTGGCCTAGGGCGGTTCCGTTTCCAAAAGGGCTCCCAACTTCGCGCTTCGCGCTGCGCGAAGCGCGAAGTGCGAATAACTTCGCGCTCTCGCGCCGCCTCCCAGGGGAGAAGAGGAGGATGAGGAGGAATCAGAGCCGAACCGCGAAGCGCGAAGCGCGAATAACTTCGCGCCCTCGAGGGCGCCCTTGCTTTCCCTGCTCGGCAGGTTTACCTCCCCCCCCCCCTCAGTGGGTCTGGACCCGCGAGGTGGCAGAGGGTCCTTCTTGGTCCAAGATGGCTCCGAGAGGGCCTTCGACACCGCAAGATGGCCTCCAAGATGGTCCAATATAGCGCTAGTTGGCTCAAGATAGCCTCCGACACACATCCAAGAGGCCTCAAGACGGCCCCAAGAAGGCTTCAAGTGTTCTCCGAGCCCTCCAAGAACCCCCCCGACAGGCCAAAATCCTTCAAAAACCATAGGAAAACAATGTGTTTCGCCTTCTCGTGTGTTCGCCTCCGTTGGGCTCTTGAGGCCTCAACATGCCCCCGGGATGGCACAGGAGAGCCCCAAGAAGGGCTCCCAGATGGCCCCAAGAGCGCACAGGAGCGCTCCAAGAATGGCCCAAGGGGGCCCAAAGACGACATGTTTGAGCCTCCAGGGGCGGGGGAGAATTTAATACCCCCCCTCTTTTTGAACAATAGGGCCCAAGACGGCCCCACGAGGCGTCCCAGACCCCCCCAAAATGTTCCAAGAGGGCACCAAGACCCCCAAAAGAGCCCCAAGAGTGCTCCAAGAAAGCCCCAAGAAGCTCCACGGGGAGTCCAGGAGAGCTTCGAGATGGCTCCAGGAGTCACCCGAAGAAGGAGGAGGGATGAAAAAACAACATAATGAAAAACACGAAAAAACTTTCAGCGGCAGCTACAGTCGGGGCGTTGACCTAAGGAACCCTAACCAAGGAACGAGACCCCTTTCTTCTATGAGTTAACCTTCGATGTCCTGCCGAAAACATAAGGAAAGCCTGAGGCAAGCTGTGAAACACTTAAGGAACGCGGAGCCCCTCCCCAACGAACCTTGTTCAGGGGCCCCGACTGTAATTCACTGCATGCTGTTCTCACCATCGGCTGCACCAGCGACAGCAGCACCACAGCCACCAACAATAGCACGAGCACCAGCGGCAGCACCAGCAGCAGCACCACCACCATCAGCAGCAGCACAAGCAGCAGCACAAGCAGAAGCACCAACAGCAGCACAAGCAGCAGCACCAGCACCAGCACCAGCACCACCATCAGCAGCAGCACAAGCAGCAGCACCAACAGCAACACAAGTAGCAGCAGCAGCAGCAGCAGCAGCACCAACACCAGCACCAGCACCAGCAGCAACACCACCACCACCAGCAAAACCACCAGCAGCAGCACCGGCAGCACAAGAACCAGCAACACCAGCAGCAGCACCAGCAGCAGCAGTACCAGCAGCAGCAACAGCAGCGTATCTTGCACTGGTTTTCATCTCAAACTTCGCTGCGAAAAGCTACATGTGATCCTTGTTTTTTCTGGCCCGGAGTGGACACAGCCACCGGTAGAGACGCTTACAACGGGGAGCACCACGTCGCACTTAGCACCGATTCCCATCCTCAACTGCAATGCGGGAAGCTATGTGTGGTCCATGTGTTTCTGATGACGGCCGCACAACTGCATGCTTCCAGCCGTCCCCGATTTACCAACCAACCTGCGGATCGTTTCTGGGTGGGCTGGTTGGGATTTTTCCCAACAGCATCCTGTGGTGTTGGGTCTTCGTTTTGAAGAAACGGTCCCCGCGTTCCTCCTCCCTCCTTCCTCCCCCTCCTCCCCTCTGCTCTCTCTTCCCTGCGTTTCACACACCCAGTACAGCGCTTCGTGGCCCCATAGGGAGCTCCACCGAAGGCCCCAGTGCCACCGCCCGCGCGCGTCCCGAAAACTCATTGTCGGTGGCACACCCCTTACACGCTTCGTGGGCCCATAGGGAGCTCCACCGAACGCCCCAGTGCCACCGCCCGCATGCGTCCCGAAAATTCCATTTGCGCACCCCTCACACGCTTCGTAGTCCCATGGGAGCTCCACCGAACGCCCCAGTGCCACCGCCCGCATGCGTCCCGAAAACTCAATATGGCACACCACTCACACGTTTCATACCCCATACGGATCTCCACCGAAAGCCTCAGTGCCACCGCCCGCGCGCGTCCCGAAAACTCGATTTGGCACACCCCTCACACGCTTCATGGTCCCACAGGGAGTTCCACCGAAGGCCCCAGTGCTGCCGCCCGCATGCGTCCCGAAAACTCAGTGTCGGTGGCACACCCCTCACACGCTTCGTGGCCCCATAGGGAGCTCCACCGAAGGCCCCAGTGCCACCGCCCGCATGCGTCCCGAAGATTCAATTTGGCACACCCCTCACACGCTTCGTGACCCCATAGAAAGTCCCACCGAGACCCCAATGCCACCGCCCACATGCGTCCCGAAAATTCCACGTGGCAAACCCCTCGCACGTTCCGTGGCCCCATAAAGAACCCCACCGAAGGCCCCAATGCCACCGCCCGCATGCGTCATCCACGCCCATTCCGGTACACCCCTCACGCGTTTCGTGGCCCCATAGGGAGCTCCACCGAAGGCGACAAATGCCACCGCTCGCATGCGTTCCTTACACCATTTTCAACACACCCATCATACGATTCACGGCCCCATAAGGAGCTCCAACGAAGGCCCCAGTGCCATCGTCCGCATGCGTCCGCCGCACCCATTTCGGTACACCCGTCACAGGGTTCGCGGCACCATAAGGAGCGCCACCGAACAAGATATTCACGAATGCGGTACTCACAACTGCATATGGCTGGGTCCTTCGCCAGACTAATTGTTGTTGGTGCGCGGGCGCGCGAAGACGAGTCGAACGCCGAGCGCGCTAGGGCGGGCCGCGCCGCAGCGAAAGAAAAACAACGGAGAACTACGCCGCCACAGAGAGGGGCAGACCGAAACGCAGCCTAAATGACACGGGAGGCGTCACACAGGTACCAGAAGCACGCTCACGAGGATGCCGATAGTGACGCCGGTGAAGACTGGGCGAGAGAACGCCACACTTACCCAGGACGGCGGCGACCATGAAGGAAAAGGGCAAAACGGGCCAACGATTCCGCAGGCGGGGATATATTTTTTTGGTCGGCGGCTCCAAGGCAACGGTCAAGGAGCGGAAGCGGCGTCCGGGATGCGGCACGGTGCGAATTTGCGAACGCAGCCGCTAATGTCGGCAAGCCAGTTCGCACCTGCAAAGCAAGAGCGCAGTTGCACATGCACAGAACAAAATGAACTAAATTCACAAGCAAACGCGCATAGGCGCAGCAGCGTGAACCGAAGTAAACGAGCTGCAGAGTGTGCGAGTACAGCGGAGTGAGTCGCCGGTTCGGCGCCAGACTCCAGGCCACCTGCCCACGCCGAACTACTGAAGCAGGCGGGGATACGCAAAGCGTCAAAAATTGGTCCATGAGCCCAATACCCCACAGGGCCGCCGGGCTAGCACTGGTGCGGCAGGCTGCGGGGCTGCCACAACGAGGACGCCGGGCCAGCAACTGATCCAGCTAGCGCAAGCATAATTCGGAAGATCAGCGGGCCTGCGAGCTGACCCTTACTTGGCTTCCGTGGTCAAAGGCACCCTCCCAAACCGAACTATGATCGCGACTGGCACTGCTCAAGGACGCACTCGTTCCGACGAGGTAAGATGAGCAAGGGCGACTCACGCTTCACGAGGGTGAGGGTCTAGCCTGCTCCTCCTTCTCCTCCTCCTCCCCCTCCTCCTCCTCCTCCTCCTCCTCCTCCTCCTCCTCCTCATCATCATCATCACCACCACCACCACCACCACCACCATCATCATCATCATCATCATCATCATCATCATCATCATCATCATCACCATCACCATGACCACCAATCCATCATCATCATCATCATCATCATCATCATCATCATCATCATCATCATCATCATCATCATCATCATCATCATCATCATCATCACATCATCATCATCATCATCATCATCATCATCATCATCATCATCATCATCATCATCTCATCATCATCATCATCATCATCATCATCATCATCATCATCATCATCATCATCATCATCATCATCATCATCATCATCATCATCATCATCATCATCATCATCATCATCATCATCATCATCATCATTATCATCTCTCTGTCGTCTTCCTCATCCACTTCCATGTCCTCCCCCTGCTCCTCCTTCTCCTCCTCCTCATCATCAGCAACATCAGGATGATAATGATAATAATAATAATAATCATCATCATCATCACCACCACCACCACCACCATCATCATCATCATCATCACCATCATCATCATGAGCATCAGCATCATCATCATCATCATCATCATCATCAGCAGCATTATCATCATCATCATCAGCATCATCATCAGCATCAGCATCATCATCATCAGAATCAGCATCATCATCATCATCATCCTCATCATCATCATCATCATCATCATCATCATCTCCATCGCCATCATCATCATCAGCATCATCATCAGCAACAGCAGCAGCAACATCAGCATCAGCATCAGCATCATCATCACCATCATCAGCATCATCAGCAGCAGCAGTGCCTCATCATCAGCATCATCATTATCATACTCCTCCTACTGCTCCTCGTCCTCCTCCTCATCATCACCATCGCTATCACCATCACCATCACCATCATCATCATCATCAGCATCATCAACATTATCACCATCATCGTCATCATCATCATCAGCATCATCATCATCGTGATCATCGTCATCATCATCATCATCATCATCATCATCATCATGATCAACATCATCAACATCATCATCGTCATCACCATCAGCAGCATCATCATCGTCATCGTCGTCGTCGCCGTCGTCTTCGTTACTCATCATCATAATCGTCAACATCATCACCATCGTCATCATCATATCCATGAGCATCATCCGCATCACCATCACCATCATCAGCAGCATTATCATCAGCATCATCAGCATCATCAGCATCATCATCATCAGCACCATCAGCATCTCCAGAATAATCATCATCCTCATCAGCAGCATCATCATCGTCATCAGCATCACCATCAGCAGCATCAGCATCGCCCCATCATCATCATCATTATCATCATCATCGTCGTCGTCGTCAGTCAACATCATCATCGTCAGTCAACATCAGTGTCACCATCCTTACCATCATCACCATCAGCATCATCGACATTATTATCATCATAATCAACAACATCAACATCTTCATCATTATCATGATCATCATCATCAACAACAACATCAACATCTTCATCATTATCATGATCATCATCATCATCATCATCATCATCATCATCATCATCATCATCATCATCATCAACATCATCAGCAGCATCATCATCATCATCGTCCCCGTCCTGGTTCTCGTGCTCCCCCCCCGTCATCCGAAGCAGCCAGCAGCAGGATCGTGAGCGTGGCACGCGCGGCTGCCATTGCGGAAAACGCCGGGGGCGTCGAAGAGGGGGGCCAGGAAGGGGGGGGTTGACAGAGGCCTCCGGGATAGGGGTCGGAGGCTCGCGCCCCATGGCCGATGCGTCCTCGATGCATCGGCGACGCCAGCGTGGAAACGTCGGGCTCCACATCGAGCCGCAGCGCCGATGCCTCGACGATGCGGCGCGATCCTCCGACCCCATCCGCTCGGACCACACCGCAGGAGGCCTAGAGTTCGGCGCAGCATGGCCCGGACGCACGCGTGCGCAGGAGGGGGGTGGGGGGCCAAGGACCGGGGGGCAGGGGGTTGAGCCAGGGGAGGCGTGCGCACGCGGAAGGGGGGGGCCACGGGGGCGGGGCCAGGGGGCCACGGGACGGCCAGGGGGGCCCGCGAAGAGGTGGGCACGAAATCGGGAAAGTTCGATGGCCCTGGCCTTGATTCCCCCCCCACACACCCCTTGTAGGGAACCGAACTCTATAAATATATATATATATAGATAGATGCACATATAAACTTATATCTATATATATATATGTATATATATATATATATATATATATATGCAACGACGCTTTTCGCGGCCCTGCACTGAAGCCTGCACAGGAAAGCGGATCCTGGTGCATACGGGATCCTGGTGCATACAATTTTTCGCTGGTTCCTGGGAAGCGGAAAAACAAGTATACACCACACCGCCCCGACGTCGTCCCCAACACTCAAGAAGCCCTGGGATTGAAAAACGGCCCGCCAATGGCAACGTGTACGGTTGGGGCCCGACCACAAGAAACCTTCCCCAAGAAACTCAACCCTCAGAGACCCCCGACCGTCCAGGGATTTTTGGTGTGGGAGCGCCACGCTCTCCACAGCAAAACCATCGAAATCCAAGAAACCCAGGGCTCCCTGGAGGCGAGCAGGGTGTTTCTTGGCATGGGCCTCGACCGTATGTTCCAGTGTCCGACCTTATTGAAGGGGCCCCAGGACACACAAATAAATACACGCAAATCAAAAGATTCCCCATATTTTCCCATATGTTCGGAGGTTCTGGCTTCCCTCCCACTTCCCACATTTTCCCATATTCTCTGGGGAATCGACGATTAATTGTGTCTGTGTGTGTGTTTTCCCCTCCTGACCAGTGTCCGACCTTATTCTCACCCTCCCTCTGCGACGCCTGGCGGCCTCGGGGCTCCCAGGCGTCGAGACTCTGGCGGCACCCCATGAAAGCCCTCCAAGGGGGGCAGCTGGCGACAAGCAGCCCAGGGCGAGGAACAAAAGAGCCCCTCGTCTTAGGTCGGGCACGTCCTCCTACAGGCGGATTTTGGAGGGACAAATAAAAATAGTCAAAACATCTTCAAAAATAGTCAAAAACCATTAAACTAAAAAACAAAAACAAAAAAGAGCGCCCTCATACTATTTCTGGGCAGTTTTGAATAGTCCTTCTGTAGAGGGGCATACCCGACCTAACCCTAGTCCCCACCCTCCTACTTCGACGCCCTCGAAGAATAAATGCCTCACGACTAGGCGGCCGTGGGGGGCAAGGGGGCGGCTTCGTTGGCTGCTGTCGCTGGCGGGCAGGAGGACGCGACCAAGCGCGGAGGCCTCGGAGGGCGGACGCGGAGCGCGACGGGAGGAGCGCGCTGCAAGCGGGCGCATGTCGGGAGCACGCTCGGCACACCTTCCCTGCCCTGCGCGACGGAGCGGCGTGGCAGGCACGGCCCGTTCCGCGGCCAGGGGTCGCCGCTGGGTCGACGCCGCGCGAACCTCTCGTGCAGGAGCTGAGTCTCTCATTCGTCGAGGGACGGATGGAGGGAGCCGGCAAGTGGAGGGTGGATGAAGAGGTGGGGCATGGAGGGGAAGGAGCAATACGTGAACGAACCGCAGAGTGCAGAGCAGCAGACGAGGGGTGCCAAGGACGAGAAGCGCTGGAGCAGAAGAAGGACGGAAGACGACGCCAGATTGTCCACGCTGCGCAGGCACCACATATCCCCTCCCTCCCCGAAGCGGCTTATGCGAACAACCCCGCGAGGTGAGAGTATGCGATCTCTTGTTATTTCTCTCTCTCTCTCTCTCGCTTTCTCGCTTTCTCTCTCTCTCTCTCTCTCTCCCTCTCCATCTCTCTCACTCGATATATATATATACACACACATACACCGTATACATACCCACCTAAGAGTTATAGGTCATAGTATCTACATAATTGTGCGTATAGATGTCTGTATATATCGAAATGGATACATGCATGGTGTACACATATTCGTAATACAATCATATAGATGTGTATGTATATGCAAACATACATACACGCATACATACATACAGGCACACATACAAACATAAATGCATACATGCATGCATGTATGCATGCATGCATGCATGCGTGCATACATACATACATACATACATACATACATACATACATACATACATACGTACATACATACACACACATACATACATACATACATACATACATACATACATACATACAGACAGACAGACAGACAGACAGACAGACAGACAGACAGACAGACAGACAGACAGACAGACATACATACATTGCATGCATGCATGCATGCATGCATGCATGCATGCATGCATACATACATACATACATACATACATGCATACAACTTGGCCCTTGAAGTTTGGCAAGCAGACGGAATGGCAGGAAGGTCAAACAGACAATTGAACGATAACTCCTTGTTGCCTGTTCCAGCATCGCTATTACAATGATGTTATTCGTTATCATTCCTCCATGTTTCTTGTTCCTCATCTCGCCCTGCCCTGCGAATTCTTCCCCGTCCGCCTCAGCTCTTTTTGCGAAGGATCCTCCTTGGAGAGCCTCTGAGGGCCTCACGGAAGTTGTTTCTGGCTTTCTGAAGTCCTTCTGGAGGCCTACTGGGCGTCTTCTGGGGGCTTCTGGGGGTTCTGGGGCCTTCCTCGGGCCACCCTGCCTCCAACCGTGGTATCCCTGAACCACCGGGTCACGATTTGGAATGCTTCGGAGGATGTCTTGGGGCCATCTTGGGCCGTCATGGGGCTGTCTTAGGCCATCTTGGAACCCTGTTGTGCCGTCTTGGTGCTCTCCTGGACTGCCTGGAAGCCCTTTCGGATGGTTTCGGGACGATGCTCGAGCCTCCCAGGCGGTCTCGGACGCCCACAAAAGTCTGAAGAACAGGGCATTCCCAAAATCATGCAAAAAACAATCGAAAACAATGTTTTCTGCGTTTGGGAGGCCTCTTGAGGGTCTTTTTGGGCGTCTGGTGGGTGTCTGGGGCCTCCCGGGGCCCTCGGGGGGGCGTTCGGCTGCCCTCCTGGCCGATTTGGGCCCGTTGCCTAGGCCCAGCAAGGGCTTCCAGGAGCCCTGAAACGCCCCAGGGCCTCCTGCAGTGGCGTCCAGGGGATCCCTGGGGTCACGGGTCCTGGAGTCCAGAGGGTACCGGGGGCCCGGGATTCGGAAGGTCCTGACATTTCGGGGGGGGGGGTCCTGGGTAATAAAAATATACGAATGGGAATATGCAAATATGATCCATCGCGCGCGTTTCGCGCGCACTCAAATTCTAGCGCATGCGGCTGGGCGGGTCCACAAGCAAGTGTGGCCGCCGAATCGAAGAGCAGAAGGAGTCATAATCAGTACCACTGTCGAAATCATGATCGTCACTAGCATCGTCGCCGGCGCCATTCTCAACATCGGAATCCTCATCATCACCATCATCACCATCATCTTCAGCAGTATCGTCGTCATCAGCAGGACTCATCATCATCACAATCATCATCACCATCATCATCATCATCATCATCAGCAGCATCATCACCATCACCATCACCATCACCATCACCATCACCATCACCATCATCATCATCATCATCATCATCATCATCATCATCATCAGCATCATCATCATCATCATCATCATCGACGTCATCCTGATCACTATCATCATTACTACCATCATCATCACGTTGTCGCCGTCGGCGACTACTCTCCACGGAGCGGGGACTCCGACGACCATGACCCTCGTGGCCGTCATCATGATCAGTTCGATAATCACCATCACCATCGTCATGATCATAGTCATCGTCATCCTCATCTGAATCAGCTTTCTCATCAGCATTCCCATCGTCACCATCACAACGCCTTCATCATCACGATCTTCATCGTCATCGTCGGCAACGCGCGGGTCATCGTCATGGCCGTGCCCAGTCTTATCCGAATCAGCACCGTCATTATCACCTCATCATCTTCGTCATTATCATCATCACGACCATCATCGCGACCATCATCATCATCATCATCATCAGCAGCAGCAGCAACATCAACATCAACATCATCATCATCATCATCATCATCATCATCATAATCACGATCACCATCATCATCATCATCATCATCATCAGCATCATCATCATCGCTGGTATGCTGGCCATGCGCGTCGCAACCGTCACTGTCTCGCCAATCATCATCCTCATCATGATCAGGATCGACATCAGCATCATCATCATCTTCGTCGTCAGCAGGATGTTCCCAGAGAGGTCGAAGTGTGAGGAACGTGGAACGAGCCTACAGGAGCCTGGTTGAAGCTCCCTGGGGGCCGGTGATAACTTCTAGGGGTCTCTTGGAGTCCCGCCTCCCAGACCTTCGAGAATTGTCGTCACGATCCTTGTAATCATCATCATCATCATCACCATCATCATCATCAGCATCATCATCAGCAGCATCATCACCACCATCATCATCATCATTATCATCAGTATCATCATCATCCTGCTTCCCCCTCCTCCTCATCATCAGCAGCATATGCATCGTCATCGTCATCATCCTCATCAGCATCATCATCAACATCCTCATCATCATCAAGAGCATCAGCATCAGCATCAGCGAACTAATCGTCGTTGTCATCAATTTTATCGCGATCAATGATCATCATCAGTTGCAGCAGCAGAAACACAGTGATATGATAATCATCATCATCATGATCATCATCGTCATCATGATCATCACCATCGTCCTCGTCTAAACCATTACTCCGAAAATCGTCATAATGACCATCATCATTGTCGTCGACGTCATGCCGTCCGTCGGTCTAATGTTCCTGGAGACGTCTCTGGGAACATCGGCCAGCTACGCGTGGGGGTCTCGGAGTCTCGGACGGGGAACACCAGAGAACGCTCCTCGCCCTCCTCCTCCTCCTCCTCCTCCTCCTACTCCTCCTCCTCCTCCTCCTCCTCCTCCTCCTCCTCCTCCCCGCCTCCTCCTCCGCCTCCTCCTCCTCCCCCTCCTCCTCCTCCGCTCCTCCTCCTCCGCCTCCTCCGCCTCCTCCCTCCTTACCTATTCCGCCTCCTCCTTCTCCTCCTCCGCCTCCTCCTACTTTCCTCCCCCATCTCCTCCTCCTCCTCCTCTCCTCTCCTCCTCCTCCCTCCTCCTCCTCCTCTCCTCCTCTCTCCTCCTCCTCCGCCTCCGCCTCCGCCTCCGCTCCTCCGCCTCCTCCTCCTCCGCCTCCTCCGCTTCCTCCTCCTCCTCCTCCTCCTCTCCTCCTCCGCCTCCTCCTCCTCTCCTCCTCCTCCTCCTCCTCCTCCTCCTCCTCCTCCTCCTCCTCCTCCTCCTCCTCCTCCTCCTCTCCTCCTCCTCCTCCTCCTCCTCCTCCTCCTCCTCCTCCTCCTCCTCCTCCTCCTCCTCCTCCTCCTCCTCCTCCTCCTCCTCCTCCTCCTCCTCCTCCTCCTCCTCCTCCTCCTACACCTCCTTCTCGCCTCCCCTCCCCTCCCTCCGTCATCATGCTCTCATGCAGAGGACCGGGATGCGCAAGCGGAGGAGGGTCAGAAAGGGAGAGTTTGAAAGGACGGGGGCAGCATGATCATAACAATCATCATCACCATGTCCATCATCATCCTCATCACCACCACCACCATCATCATCATCCGCAGCAGCATCAGCAGCATCAGTATCAGCATCAGCAGCATCATGATCATCATCATGAGCACCAGCAGCATCATCATCAGCATCAGCATCATCATCAGCAGCATCATCGTCATCATCAGCAGCATCATCAGCATCATCATCGTCATTATCATCAGCAGCAGCATCATCACCATCATCAGCATCATCATCGCCACCACCCCCACCATCATCATCACCATCGTGAGCATCAGCATCATCGCCACCACCAACACCACCATCATCTTCACCAACACCATCAGCATCATCATCATCATCATCATCATCATCATCATCATCATCATCATCATCATCATCATCATCATCATCATCAGCAGCAGCAGCAGCATCAGCATCATCATCCTCAGCAGCATCATCAGCATCAGCATCAGCATCAGCATCAGCATCATCATCATCATCATCATCATCATCATCATCATCATCATCAGCATCATCATCATCATCATCATCATCATCATCATCATCATCATCATCATCAGCATCATCATCATCATCATCATCATCATCATCATTCAATCATCATCATCAGTATCGGCATCATCATCATCATCATCGTCATCATCATTTGCAGCATGTTCATGCTCATCATCATCAGCAGCATCATCGTCGTCGTCATCGTGGTCATCATCAACATCATCAGCAGCATCGCCACCACCACCATCATCGTCATCAGCATCACCATCATCATCATACTTGCATTTGCCATTATCATCGCAACCATGAACATAGATCGTTATCATGATAATCATCATTTGCATCTTCGTCGTGCCGTCGACCAAATGCCCCCGAAAAGGCCTTTGGAAGCATCAGTCCGGCTGCGTCTGCGCGTTGGGTGCCCCGACAGGCCGTCGGGAGTAAGAAGTTGAGCGCCAAGTCCGATGCGCGCCTCGGGGAGCATTGTCGAGATGTGGGGGGCTCGGAACGATGCTTCGGGAGACTTGCTGAAGCTTCCTGGGGACCTATGAGTCTTTGGGTCTCCTCGAGTCCCGCCTCTGGGCGTTTCAACAAATCATCGTGCAAGCGCCCCCCTTAACCTCCTAAGCTGGCACATCCCTAACCCAACCTGACCCAACCCCTCTCGGCACTGCGCCAGAGCTAACCTGACCCATTGAAGCTGAACAGGCCAACGACTCGGCGACACTGGTGCGTCAAGCGCACGATGCACCAAATGAGGCACCAGAAACATGCAATGCGAAAGTGCCAGTTGTGTCACTGATCCCCCTTCGACTTCAATGCAGAATCTGGCCAGCGCTGGGGCGAGAGCAACACTCCCAGTCATGGATGTGAAAGGCGCTGAGGCGAGAGCGACACTGGCAGTGATGTCTGTGGCCAGCGCGGAGGCAAGAGCACCTGTCGCAGTCGTGGACGTGGCTGGCGCTGAGGCAGGAATGACGTTCGCCATCATGGACGTGGGCGGCGCTGAGGCGAGAGCAGCACTCGCCGTCATGCTGCGGCCAGCGATGGGGCGAGAAGACTTGTCGTAGTCGTGGATCTGGCTGGCGCTTGCGCGAGGATGACGTTCGCAGACGTGGATGTGGGCGGCGCTGAGGCGAGAACAACGTTCGCAGTCGTTGGCTTGGCCGGCGCTGAGGCGAAAGCAACATTCGCATTCATGGATGTGGCCAGAACTGATACCAAAATCAGCCTGGCGAAGGACCGAACCATTCGCAGATGTAAGTACCGCAATTAAGAATATCGTCTTCGGTGGAGCTCCCTATGGGGCCACGAACCGTGTGGGGAGCGTGCCGAAAATGGGTGGCAGGGACGCATGGGAACGTCGCCACTGTGGCCTTCGGTGGAGCTCCCTATGGGGCCACGAACCGTGGGAGGGGTGTGCCGAAATGGGTAGCGGGGACGCATGGGAACGTCGCCACTGTGGCCTTCGGTGGAGCTCCCTATGGGGCCACGAACCGTGTGAGGGGTGCCGAAATAGGTGGCGGGGACGCATGGGAAGGTCGCCACTGGAGCCTCAGGTGGAACTGCCTTTGGGGCCACGAACCGTGTCAAGGGTGTGCCGAAATTGGGCGGCGAGGACGCATGGGAACGTCGCCACTGGGGCCTTCGGTGGAGCTCCCTGTGGGTGTGAGGGGTGTGCCGAAATGGGTGGCGGGGACGCATGGAGGTGGAGCTCCCTATGGGGCCACGAAACGAGTGAGGGGTGTGCCAACTCGGGTGGCGGGGAACGTCGCCACTGTGGCCTTCGGTGGAGCTCCCTATGGGGCCACGAAACGAGTGAGGGGTGTGCCAACTCGGGTGGCGGGGAACGTCGCCACTGTGGCCTTCGGTGGAGCTCCCTATGGGGCCTGCGGACCCTGCCACTGCGGCCTTCGGTGGAGCTCCCTACCGGGCCTGGGAGGGGGGAGGGGGGAGGGAGGAGACGGAAGGAGAGCGCGGAGCGCCGTCTCTTCAAAACGAGGACCCAACACCACAAGAAGGTTGGGAACAACCGTCGCAATAGTGGATGTGGCCAACGGCGAGTCTGGAGTATCCCTCGTTATTGTATGCGAAGTGTCCCATTGCACACGCGCACTGGCTCTAGCGCAACCTACAGCACCACGAAGACGAGCACGACCTGAAGCAGCAGCACAGAAACCCATTGGAAGCGAAAAGGCGAGATCTTGAAAAACCTATGGTTTTCCACTGGTTGTTCTGACAGGATTTGACATACTGGGGGCCTCTTGGAAGCCTCTTGGGAGCCTCGCGGCCTCTTGGGGCTGTCTTTGGGCTATCTGGAGCTGTCTAGGGCCGTCTGTGCGCAATGTGGGGCCGTCTTGGCGGGCTCGAGGGCCGTCTCGAAGCCATTTTCGGCCGTCTCGGAACCATCTTGAAGACTCTTGGGGGCCCCAAAGAACCGTCTTGGGCCTCTCTGGGGCTCCTCTGAGGATATTTTTGCACCATCATGAAGCCTCAGAAACCGCCGGCGAGCGAAAAAGCGAAACCTTGAATAACCGGTGGTGTTCCACATGCTGTCGATGATTTTGATTATCCTGGGAGCCTCGAGGGCCGCCTTGAGGCGCTGTGGGGCCGTCTTGGGGTCAGCGTTGAGGGTCCCTGGGCGCCCTGTCCACCCATGGAGGTTTAAGGAGGCAGCTGGTTGTGGCCCCCGGAACGCCTACGCCGTTATATACATATATATATATATACACAAATTCATACCTATACGACCACCCTTCGGGTGATCAGAAGGTTGCGGGGGGGGGAGAGAGGGGGGAACCAACATCTGACTCAATCGATCTCACTATCGATCTCACTCAACGGGACACCACGGGACGCCACGGGACACCACACTATCTCACTATCGATCTCACTATCGATCTCACTCAACGGGACACCACGGGACACCACGGGCCACCACGGGACACCACGGGACACGGTGGGACACCTCTCGATCTCACTATCGGTCGCACTATCGATCTCTCTATCGATCTCACTCAACGGGACACCATAAGACACCACGGGACACCACGGGACACCACGGGACACCGCGGGACACCACATCGATCTCACTATCTATCTCACTATCGATCTCACTATCGATCGCACTCAACGGGACACCACGGGACACCATGGGACACCTGTCGATCCCAATATCGATCTCACTATCGATGTCACTTTTTGGGACACCACGGGAAACCACGGGACACCTCGAGGCACCACATCGATCACAAAATCGATACAACTATCGATCACACTATCGATCTCACTCAACGGGACACCACGGGACACCACGGGACACCACGGGACACCACGGGACACTTGTCGATCTCACTATCGATCTCACTATCGATCTCACTCAACAGGACACCACGAGACACCACTGGGACCACGGCCACACAGACGGACGGAGGATAATCATTTGTCTTGACTTCGCCCTAGCAACGGCGGACACCACGGGACATCGCGGGACACCGTGGGACACCGCTCAAACCACCGCCGGACGGACGCAAGAGAATCATTTGTCTTGTTTTCGCCCCAGCAACAGCGGACACCACGGGACACCGCGGGACACCGCGGGACACCGCTCAAGCCACCGCCGGACGGACGGAGGAGAATAAATTGTCTTGACTTCGCCCCAGCAACGGCGGACACCACGGGACACCACGGGACACCACGGGGCACCGCGGGACACCGTTCAAGCCACCGCCGGACGGACGGAGGAGAATCATGTGTCCTGAATTCGCCATAGCAAAGGCGGACACCACGGGACACCACGGAACACCACGGGACACCACGGGACACCGCGGGACACCGCTCAAGCCACAGCCCGACGCACGGAGGAGAAACATTTGTCTTGAGTTCGCCCTAGCAACGGCGGACACCAAGGGACACCACGGGACACCACGGGACACCGCGGGACACCGCTCAAGCCACCGCTGGTCGGACGGACTGAGGAGAAACATGTGTCTTGACTTCGCCCTCGCAACGGCGGGTTCATTCGTCTCGCGCGCCCATGCAACTTCGCCTCGCCTCAGGCATACATACATGCATGCATACATACATGCGTACAGGCATGCACACATACATGCACGCATGCATGAATGCAAACATACATGTATACATACTAGAACCACGCGCGCTACGCGCGCTTAAGTTGTAGGCACGGCATCATGGCGCCAAAGGATGCCACGGCAAGCAGTGCCATCAACAGCGGATCTCGTTCCAGAGGGTCCTGACGGCCGATCCTCCTGGAGCCTTGGAAATCTCGTAATGTGCTGCCTCCTTCCTGGCGAAACTCCGTCGCAGCGTTTCATTGCAGCAACGTTCCAGAACTGCCTGGACTGAACCAGGCTGAATCGCACGGCCGCGAACCAGCGCCCCCCCCAAGACGAATCGAACCGAACCACAATGGTCGCGGTAGAGACGCGAACCGAACCGAACAGATCGTTTGCGGACCGAATGGGGCCGAATCGGACCGAGATAGACCGAACTGGAGCGGTAAATCCACCCCAGGGATTGGGGAACGAAGCCCAAGGCCCAACAGAGAACTGCCCGGACTTCCCCCGTGCTCGTCATCGATGTCGGCCTCCTCCTCCTCGCCCTTTGTCTTTGTGCTCGCCCGCGTCCGCGTTCGCATTCGTTTCCTCCTTGGCATTTTCCTCCTCCTCCTCCTCCTCCTCCTCCTCCTCCTCCTCATCATCCTCCTCCTCCTCCTCGTCGCCCTCCTCCTTCTCGTCCGCCCTTGATGGATTCTGGGCCCTGGGCTTTGGACCCCGTGCTCCGGGGACCCGCGTTGACGCCTGTGGACCCATCTTTGGCCCCTGGAATCCTCCACGAGCCCTGGACCCCTCCTCGGCCCCGAGAGTGCGGCCCCAGGACCCCACGTCCACGAGCAGGAAGAGCAAGAGGAGGAGGACCAGGAGGGGGAGGAGGAGGAGGACGAGGAGGAGGAGGAGGAGGAGGAGGAGGAGCAGGAGCAGGAGGAAGAGTGCGAGCAGGAGAAGGAGGAGGACGAGGAGGAGGAGGAGGAGGAGGAGGAGGAGGAGGAGGAGGAGGAGGAGGGGGTGATGGGGGCAGGGGAGGAGAGGAGGAGCAGGAGGATGAGCAGCAGGAGGCGGAGCAGGAGGAGGAGCAGCAGCAGCAGCAGGAGCATCACCAGCGCAGCAGCAGCAGGTGCAGGAGGATCGGGGGAACGAGGGAGAGGAGCAGGAGGAGGAGGAGGAGGAAATGGACGACGACGCAGAGGAAGAGGCACTCCCACCCCCACCACCACCCCCTCGTGCCGATTCCTCCCCCTCCCCCTCCTCTTCCGCCTTCTCCTCCTCCTCCTCCTCCTCCTCCTCTCATCCTCCTCCTCCTCCTCCTCCTCGTCCTCATCATCATCATCATCATCATCATCCCCCTCGTCCTCAACCTCCTCAGCCTCCTCCTCCTCCTCCTCCTCCTCCTCCTGCTCCTCCTCCTCTCCCCTCCTCCTGCTCCTGCTCCTGCTCCTCCTCCTCCTCCTCCTCCTCCTCCTCCTCCTCCTCCTCCTCCCTCTTCTTATTATTATTATTATTCTTATTAGTATTAGTATTATTAGTATTATTAGTATTACTATTACTATTACTATTACTATTACTATTATTATTATTATTATTATTATTATTAGTAGTAGTAGTAGTATGTTTCTGCTTATTATTCTTATTAGTCGTATTATTCTGTTTGTTATTATTAGTATTATTATTCCTCTTATTTTTATTAATATTATTATTATTATTATTATTATTATTATTATTATTATTATTATTTTTCTTCTTCTTCTCATACTTATTATTATTATTATTCTCAATATTATTCGTCTTATTATTGTTATTATTCTTCTTATTAGTATTCGTATTATTAATAATAATAATAACAGCATTATAATTATAAGTATTATTATTAATATTATTATTAGTATTATTACTATGCTTGTTATTATTAGTATTAGTATGCTTCTTATTCTTATTATTAGTATTCATATTAATCTGGTTCGTATTACTATTCGCATTGTTATTCTTAGTATTATTATTCTTACTACTTTTACGATGCTTAGTATTATTATTAGTATTATTATTAATATTATTATTATCATTCTTATTATGATTATTATTGTTATTATCATTATTAGCATCATCATCGTCATCACCATTTTTACTATTATTAGTATCAGTAGTATTCTTCTTACTGCTCTTATTATTATTCTTCTTCTTATTATTAATATTATTGTTTATTATTATCCGTCCTCTTCATACTCATATTCCTCTTCTCATTATTGTTATTCTTCCTCGTATTATTCATATTATGATTATTATTATTCGGTTTCTTCTTATTATTCGTTTTCTTCTTATGACTATTATTAGTACTAGTATCCTTATTCTTCTTATTATTATTCTTCTTCTTATTAATAATATGATTAGTCTCCTTAGCATTCTTCATATTACTCTCCTTATTATTACTATTCGTAAGATTCTTCTTCTTCTTATCATTACTATTACTCTTCGTCTAATGATTATCCCTTTTCGTCTGTATAGTATTCTTCTTATTCGTATGCACCGGTGTCTTATTATTCTTTTTTGCCTTATTCTTATTATTTTTATCATTCGTATTATTCTTTGTCTTCTTATTATTATTATTCTTACTAGTAATATTCTTATTAGTATGCTTATGTTTCTTCTTCTTCTTAGTATTCTTACTCTTCTTCTTATTAGTACTATTCTTAATATTATTCTTCTGAATATTCTTATTCTTCGTAGTAATACTCTTAACAGTCTTCTTCTTATTCGTCTGATTATTCTTCTTACTATTCTTATTATTATGCCTCTTCTTCTTACTATTCTTATTATTCGTATTATTATTATTCCTTCTTCATTTTATTATTCGTCTTATTCGTCTTCGTCTTCTTCTTCTTCCTCCTCCTCCTCCTCCTCCTCCTCCTCCTCCTCCCACTTC
>CAUYUJ010016327.1:851380-883471 GCA_963575745.1 Prorocentrum cordatum | reverse complement strand
CTCCTCCTCCCCCTCCTCCTCTTCCCCTCCCCCTCCTCCTTCCCCTCCCCCTCCCCCTCCTCCTCCTCCTCCTCCTCCTCCTCCTCCTCCTCCTCCTCCTCCTCCTCCTCCTCCTCCTCCTCCTCCTCCTCCTCGTCCTCCTTCTCCCCCCCGTCCTCTGAACTCTGCGACAGGTTTTTGGCTCGGTCGCGGGACGTCGAGACGCAATTAGCAATGTCGAGACCGCCCCTGGCGACCACAAGAGCCCCCAGGCCTCTCTTGGTGCCCTGATCGGCCGTGTTGGGGTGTTCGGGTCTCCTCGCTGGCGCCGCTGCAGCCGTCAGGGTGCCCTCTGGTGCCGTCACGGGGCACGGTTGGGAGCCTCTGGAGCCGCAGCGGGGCAAGTCTCGGGGACCTCTAGGACGAGGTTGCACAGTCGAGAAACAGAACAGGCTGGGTGGCCAGAAACCCCATAGAAACAACAAGAAAAGTTACGAGTTGAGCCCCTTTGTGGGAAGCCTCTAGGAAGCCTCAGTTGCTGGCGAAGTGGCCTGGAGAGCTGTCATCGGGCGATCGTCGGCGTCGCGCAGGCCTGGAAGCGACTCCGGCGGCTCGTGGAGCCTACTTAGGGGGCGCTGGCCCTCCCATGCGGAGCCGTCTTCGATCACGGTTGGAAGCCCCAGGGGCCCGAACCATAGCGGCCTGGGCGTCCTCTTGGGCTGCCGCGCAGCGTGGGGATGCAGAACAAGCTGGATGAATGAAAACGTGGAGAAAAATTGTGGGAAAAAAACAAAGAGTAAGGCATCTGAGAGCCCTCTGGGTAGGCATCTTGGAAGCACGCCACGTCGACGAAGTCGCTCAGGGGGCTGTTTGCCTGGAAGCGACTCCGGCGGCTCGTGGAGCCTACTTGGGGGCGCTGGTCCTCCCATGCGGAGCCGTCTTGGATCACGGGTGGAAGCCCCAGAGGCCCGAACCACATCGGTCTGGACGTCTTCGTGGGCTGCCGTGCAGCGTGGGGATGCAGAACAAGCTGGATGAGTGAAAACGTAGAGAAAAAACACAGAAGAACAAGGAGTAAGGCCTCAGAGGGCCCTCCAGGGAGGCCTCTTGGAAGCATGACGTGTCGACGAAGTCGCTCGGGGGGCTGTCTTGGGGTGATCGTCGGCGTCGCAGGGATCTCGGAGCGTCCTTGGCCGCTCTGTGACCCAACTGGGGCGCGCCGATCCTCCCATGCGGAGCCATCTGTGGACAGAGTTGGGAGCCTCTGGGGCCGAACCGGGACGGTCTGGGCGTCCTCTGGGGCTGGCGTGCAGCATGGGGATGCAGAACAGGTTGCATGGAGAAAAACCTGGAAAACTACCCTATGGGAAAAACAAGTGTTTGAGCTTTGGGGAGCTCTCCTGGAGGCCTCTGGGCAGCCTGTGGGAGACCTGGGGCACCAGGCGGGAGCAGCCCCTGGAGATCCCTGCAACCTCTTGGGGCTCTGTTGGCTCCGGGTCGCCGAAACTCGGTGTGTATATATATATACACACACACGTGTATATATGTATGTATATAACAAAAAATAAACAACAAAAAACGCCGATCCTCCCATGCGGAGCCATCTGGAGACAAAGTTGGGAGCCTCTGGGGCCTAACCGGGACGGTCTGTGGTCTGGGCGTCCTCTGGGGCTGCCGTGCAGTGTGGGGATGCAGAACAGGCTGCATGGAGAAAAACGTGGAAAAAACTACCCGATGGGAAAACCAAATGTTTGAGCTTTGGGGAGCTCTCCTGGAGGCCTCTGGGAGGCCTGTGGGAGACCTGGGGCACCAGGCGGAGCAGCCCCTGGAGCTCCCTGCGACCTCGTGGGGCTGTGCTGGCTCCGGGTCGCCGCAACCCCTTTAAAAACCTTCAGGAAAGTTAAGGCCCGGGGCCCCTCATGCGCCGCCGAGGTCCCTGGGATGGACCCCCCCGGTCACGTCCCCCGGGATATATGTGTATATATATATAGAGAGAGAGAGAGTGAGAGACACACGAATACATACACACAAACATACATACACTCATACATACCTACCTGCCTACATACATACATACATGTGTACAAACATACACACATACGTACATGCATGCATGCATCTAAGCATGCATAAACCTATGTACATGTACATGCGTGCACATGTACATGTGCCTATACATGTGCACATATTTATTCATATACATGCGCAAATACAATTACATTTACATATGCACATACACATACATAAACATGTACACACAACTTGTTAAGTACAAAGAACGTATACATATACATATACATATACATAAACATATACATATACATATACATATACATATACATATACATATACATATACATATACATGGGCATAGACATCTCCATACGCAATGTACATAATCACTTACCTATAACTATACATATGAGAACCATCGACCGCGCTTCGCGCGCGCTCAAGTTCTAGCCTAGGCTTGATGGGCTAACTCATCGAATATCATGCTTGTCGCGTCTTGCATCCACGGACTCTCTGGGAGGCCCTGCGCAAGCCTCGGAGCCGTATAGGAGGGAAACTGCGGAAACGCGGAAATCATGAATTGCCGTTAGATGTTCAACGATTTGGGGCCCTCAAAGGCTTCCTGGTTTCTTTTTCTGGGAGCTGAGGGGGGCCTGTATTATGGTCTATGTGCAGGGCTGCGGGTTGGAAGTTCTCTGGATGCAGGCCACAGTCTGTTGGGATGCCTCTCGGGGTCTTCGTGCAAAAATAAGCAGGGGGTGATTGTGACAAAAACAATCAAATTGATCAACTCATGGGATCATTGGATCTCGATTCCTACGGTGGTTTCAGGGGCAGCCAAAATGACGCGAAGACGATCCAAGAGAGTGCCAAGACAGCGTCAGAGAGTTCAACAACACTCCCGACTAAATAGTTGCATGTGATCCCGAAGTCTTGATGAGATGGGGCTCGAGGAAGAGGATAGGCAGTAGAAGTCCCAACTTGAATTCCCTCTGTTCAAGTTCCTCGGTCTTTGAGCGTTGGAAGCAGGAAAACATGAAAGGCGAAAAACGTAGAAACAACAACAATGGAAATCAACTATTTTACCCTCTTCGGGCTCTCTCGGGACGGCTCTCGAAGCTCTCCTGGGCTGTTTTGGGGGGCTTCGTCTGGGCTGTTCCAGGGCTTCTGAAGAGTCTGGGGCGTGTTGGGGGCCTCTGGGAGGTTCAAGAGGTCCCTCGGAGGTCTCTGGAGGCCTCCTGCTCCCGCTCTTGGGCCCATCTTGGGTCTGTTTTGAAAGGTCTGGGGCTGTCCTAGGCACCTCTTCGGCAGTCTTGGGGCCTTCTTGGCCCGTATTGGGGCCGTCTTGGGGGCCTCTTGAGCGGTCGTGGAGCGGTCTTGGGAGGCTCTTCGGCCGTCTTGGAGCATTGGAAGCATGAAATGGTGAGTAGGCCCCCCCCCCAAAAAAAATTGTACCGCAGAGAAACCCCAATCAGAATTCCCTACCTAGGCTCTGCCTAGAAGGGTTCTTACTTTCGTGGCTTAAAGGGGCCGGGCAGTGCTAACCGCCCCGTGCGATTCCCCCAGTCCCCTGGGAGCCAAGCAAAAGCAACAGCAAAGGTAAAAGCAAACGCGCGGTTCCCCCAGTTGCGCTCCCTGGGTGCCAAGCAAAAGCCAAAGCAAAAGCATAACAGAGCATAGCATAGCATAGCATAGCATAGCATAGCATAGCGCAGCATAGCATAGCGCAACATAGCATAGCATAGCATAGCATAGCCTAGCCTAGCCTAGCCCAGCATAGCATTGCGCAGCATAGCATAGCATAGCATAGCAGAGCATAGCAGAGCAGAGCAGAGCATAGCATAGCAAAGCGTAGCATAGCATAGCATAGCGCAGCACAGCATCCACTATGCAGGTGTCGATGCAGATGTAGGTGTAGATATAGATGTAGATGTAAAGACCTCCCCAGTGCCCCGCCCTCATCTCCGTGCCTGCTTGCTGTTGCTGCTGTCTCGGCGACTTGCTGTCTGCTTCTGCTGCTGCTTCACTTACGGCGTGGCGTCGGCGGTTCTGACACTACTACTACTTCTTCTACTACTACTACTACTACTACTACTACTACTACTACGACGACGACGACGACGACGACTACGACTACGACTACGACTACGACTACTACTACTACTACTACTACTACTACTACTACTACTACTACTACTACTACTACTACTACTACTACTACTACTACTACTACTACTACTACTACTACTACTACTACTACTACTACTACTACTACTACTACTACTACTACTACTACTACTACTACTACTACTACTACTACTACTACTACTACTACTACTACTACTACTACTACTACTACTACTACTACTACTACTACTACTACTACTACTACTACTACTACTACTACCGCTACTGCTACTGCTACAACTACGACGATGAGGAGAAGGAGGAGGACGGCGTTTACCGCTCCTACTAATGTTGCTTTCCTAGAGGCTCCAACTCCTAGGTAGGGTCGCACTGGGATAATATTTTTGGGCGCTATGGGGCTATAGGGCTATAGGGCTATAGAGCTAAAGGGCTATAGGACTATAGGGCTATAGGGCTAGAGGGCTAGAAGGCTATTGGGCTGTTGGGTTGTAGGGCTAGGGGCCAGGGCTCTAGCGCTATAGGGCTATACTGCTATAGGGCTATAGGGCTATGGGCTATAGGGCTATAGGGTCATTGGGCTGTAAGGCTATAGGGCTATTGGGCTATAGGGCTGTGGGGCTATAGTGCTAGAGGGCTACAAGGGCTAGAGGACTCGAGGGCTAGAGGGCTACAGGGCTAGAGGGCTAGAGGGCCAGAGGGCTAGAAGGCTACAGGGCTAAAGGGATATAGGGTTATAGGGCTATAGGGCTTTAGGGCTGTAGGGTTATTGGGCTATTGGGCTATAGGGCTATAGGGCTGCAGGGCTACAAGGCTATAAGGCTACAGGACTATAGGGCTATAGGGCTATAAGGCTATAAGGCTATGGGGCACCCAGGCACCAGGGCACCCCGGCGGGCCGCCGAAATCGGCGACGCAGCTCTGGGGCACCCGGGCACCCGGGCGGGCAGCCAAAATCAGCGACGCAGCTAAACTATAATCATATGAATTCCATAGGACCCCTACAGAGGCAAGCTCTGCTTGAGGAATGAAAATTGATGCTTTTAGGTTCTCCGGGCGCTCTCGGGAGGCCTCCCGGACCTTTCTTGAGGTCTCCTGGAGACTTTCTGGGAGCCTGGAGAGCCGCCCGAAGGCTGGGTTGCTTGGGAGCGTCTTGGGCTGTTCTTTTACGTTCTGGAAGCTTCTTGGGGTCGTGTCGGGCTGTCCTTGGGCGTTTTGGGTGTCCCCTGGGGCCGGAACGCGCGGCACTGGGAGCCTTCCGCAGATGTTCCTGGGAGGTGTGGGACCCCCGGAGGGGGGCTCGGACGTATTTGTTGAACTTTGAAAAAATGGGATCTCTGGAATTCCCGTGAATCGTTGGAAGCGGGAATCGTGAGAAGGCGAAGAACGTGAAAAAAAAAGAACTTGACGATTTTACCCTCTTCGGGCTCTCTCGGGACGGCTCTCGAAGCTCTCTTGGGCTGTTTTGGGGGCCGCGTCGGTGCTTCTTGGGGCCTCTCAAGGGTCTGGGGTGTGTTGGGGGCCTCTGGGAGGTTCCGGAGTCCTCTCGGAGGTCTCTGGAGGCCTCCTGCTCCCGCTCTTGGGCCCATCTTGGGTCTGTTCTGCAAGATCTGGGGCTGTCCGGGGCGCCTCTTCGGCAGTCGTGAGGCCTTCTTGGCCCATCTTGGGTCCGTCTTGGGAGCCTCTTGGGCAGTCTGGGGGCCATCCTGGGGGCCTCTTCGGCCGTGTTGGAGCGTTGGAAGCATGAAATGGTGAGAAGGCCAAAAACCTGGAGAAATAAAAAACTGCTAACGGAGTTCCCCACATGGGGGTTCTATTGGGGCGCGGATTTGCAGGGGGGCGCAGAAGGTGTAGGAGGATGGATAGAGGGGTACACGAAACCTGAAAAATAACAAGGTGTTCGAAGACCCTCCTCGCTCAGGCGAGGCCTCCCTGGAGGGGTGGTGGAAGGGACACGTGACCTGATAAATAACATAATTTTCGAATCCCCTCCTTGCTCAGGCGGGGCCTCCCTGGAGGAGTGGGAGGGGCACGAAACCTCATAAATGCCATGGTTTTCGAAGACCTTCCTCGCTCAGGCGGGGCCTCCCTGGAGGAGTGGGAGGGGCACGAAACCTGATAACTGACATGGATTTCGAATGCCCTCCTCGCTCAGGCAGGGCCTCCCTGGAGGAGTGGGAGGGGCACGAAACCTTATAAATTATATAGTTTTCGAATACCCCTCGCTCAGGCGGGGCCTCCCTGGAGGAGTGGGAGGGGCCCGAAACCTCATAAATACCATGGTTTTCGAATGCCCTCCTCGCTCAGGCGGGGCCTCCCTGGAGGAGTGTGATGGGCACGAAACCTGATAGATACCATGGTTTTCGAATACCCTCCTCGCTCTGGCAAGGCCTCCTTGGAGGAGTGGGAGGGGCACGAAACCTGATACATAGCATGGTTTTCGAATACCCTCCTCGCTCAGGCGGGGCTTCCCTGGAAGAGTGGGAGGGACAATACATAGCATGGTTTTCGACTCCCCTCCTCGCTCAGGCGGAGCCTCCCAGGAGGAGTGGGAGGGGTACGGAAACCTGAAACATAGCATGGTTTTCGGATACCCCCCTCGCTCAGGCGGGGGCTCCCTGGAGGAGTGGGAGGGGCACGAAACCTGATACATAGCATGGCTTTTGAATACCCTCCTCGCTCAGGCGGGGCCTCCCTGGAGGAGTGGGAGGGGCACGAAACCTCATAAATGACATGGTCTACGAAACCTGATAACTGGCATGGATTTCGAATGCCCTCCTCGCTCAGGCAGGGCCTCCCTGGAGGGGTGGGGAGGGCACGAAACCTTGTAAATGACATGGTATCCCGTTACTGTCCTCGTTCTGGCGTGGCCTCCCTGGAGTTGCAGGTATGGTGTGGTAGCTTTGGTATTGTATGGTAGCTTTGGCTTTGTAGGTTTGATATGGTATGTAGGTGGTGTGGTATGGTATAGTGGGGAGGCGGGAGAAGGAGACGGAGGAGGAGGGCAAGGAGAGGGTGTTCTAAGAAACCAAGAACCCCACTCAGGATGTGGGGAACAATGAAAATTAATGATTTTAGGGTCTCCGGCCGCTCTCGGGAGGCCTTTGGGAGCTCTCTTGAGGTCTCTTGGAGGCCTCCTGGGAGCCTGGAGAGCCGCCCGAAAGCTATCTTTGGTTGCTTGGGAGCGTCTTGGGCCGTTCATTCACGTTCTGGGGGCTCCTTGGGGTCGTCTTGGGCTGTCCTTGGGCGTTTTGGGGGCTCCCCAGGAGGCCGGCAAGCGTGGTACCGGGAGCGTAACGCAGATGTCACAGGGAGATGTGGGACCCTCGGGAGGGGGGGAGGATATATACACACATACACACACACCTTATAATGTTGACAGTGATTCGAGTTACGCTGATCGGATTCGCACGTACACATAGCGCTAATGTTGAGAATGTCGACACCTGCATATGTCTAGATTGACTAACAATGGCTTGGCGTACAAGTAGCTCAAACAATCTGGTCGTTGCGTAGCCCGTCCTGTTGTATGCTATATTGTGTTACCTAAGTAAAATGTCTGGTCTCGGCTCAGTATTGGGCAACGGAAATTGTATCATTTAGTTGGCGGGGATGCGGTAATCGCTGAGCCTCGATCTCCTTCTACCCCCCCATCCATCCTCCTCACCATCACAACCACCACCATCATGACACGCCATGGCATTCAGCACCTGCTTCTGATCCGTTTCTCCCTTATCATCACACTTCTCGTCATCAGCCTCCGCCTCATCATGATTCCCTCTTCCCTCGTCCTCCTCCGCCTGATCCCCTTCCTCCTGCTACTACGCATTATCCCTCCTCCTCCACTTCCGCCCAGCCCCCATCTCCACCCAGTTTCCCCATGTTCTTTTTCCTCCTCCTAAGCACATGAGGCTCAGTCAACTTGTTCGGGCTTGTGACACAGACACTCATGAGCATGTTGCATGCGAGCGAGGATCCTCCGTCGGTGTGGGTGATGTCCGAGATGATTATCAGAGCTCTCGGCTACAAGCCCGTGCCAGCGACTGGGGATCGCCTCCGAGAAACCTTGGACGAAAGACGGAGCTCTGCTCTCGTGACGATGGCTGGCACGAAGTCAGGCACGCTCCTGCGCAGCGCCAAGACACGTGGGCGGCGCGCGGGAGGGAGGGCACAGCTCGAGGGCGCCCCACGGCGAGGCCGCGCTCTCCAACAACAGCTGTGGTGTGCGCATGCTCTGGGCACTCATGTTCTGGAGTCCGACGTGAAGCAAGCTCGAGGAAGGCCTGAACGGGTCCCTGGCCGGGCCTCGGCTGTTCGAGTCCATCATGGGCCCGCTGAGTTGTGCGTGCTGTCTGTGTGGATGACCCGCCGATCCCCTCCAAGCCCAGTTATCAGAAGCGTGCGGGAGATCAATCGTGGAAATACAACTGAAGAAACCTCAGGCGAAGGCCTCATTTTGAAAACGCACCGGCCTCCACCTGCGCAGGCGTTCCGAAGATTTGCGACGAATGTGCGCTGCGCTGGGGCGAACCGCATGTTGAAAACGGTTGGCCCTCCATCCATGCGTAACTGTTGGAGCACTATCTGCTTCAGGATAAGTCGATGTTGCAAAGAAGTGTCGAGCAAAACGCCATGCCCAGCCTACGGACAAGTCTGGTAACAAGACACGGGGGACTCATTTGCTACGAAGCGAGACGGAGGAGGGGAAGGAGGAGAAGGAGGAGGAGGAGGAGGAGGAGGAGGGAGGATACGGAGAGGAGCATGAAGAGAAGAACGGTGGGGAGCAGGAGGAAGAGCATCGAAGGCTCCTGCGGCGAGGCACCGCAGCCTCCTGCTCTTGAGAGGGACCTCTGTGGCAAAATGATGCGGAAACGAAACGCCCTCGTGGCCGACAGTCGGTGCAAGACTCACTCGGCTGTTGGGGACCCTCTTGGACCCCTTGGAGGGCTCTCCTGGGGCGCCCTCTCGGGCTGTCCGAGGGCGCCCTGGGGCTCCCTCTCGTGCCATCTGACGGCCTTCTTCGACTGTCCCGGGGCCTTCCTGGGTCGGCCACACCCATGCAGGCCGCCTTGGGGTCTCTTCGGGCCGCCCCGGAGCCTTGTCGGCGCCCTCTGAGACCGCCCCGTTGCTCTGAGGGTCGCTTGGGGCCCGTCTTTGGGGGGAGTGCTGAGGCCGGCCGGGGACCCCCGCAGGGTGAATCGAACCCGTCTTGGGGTGGGCATTGGGTGCTCCTGGGGCCGCCTTGGACGCTCGCTTGAAAGAAGCAATGAGATCGCAAACGCACGTGGAGAGAAGCCGCAGGAGCATCAAAGACGCTGGCCTCCTGGGGAACTCTTGAGAATCCTCTGGCACCGCTCTCAGGGCTCCCTGGGATCTTCTGGGGGCAGTCGTGGACTTGTGTTTTTCGCATGATGCAGTGGTAACAGAAGCTCTCCGTCTACGGATCAGAAAAGAACAGACCCTCATCCAGAGAGGGTTGGAAGATCGAGCCTGTCATGTGGTGGAGCTCTCGACACGACAGCCTGTCCCAAATTGTAGCAGCGCGTGCAGATAAGCAGACTGTCTACTTGCACCGCGCCAGAAAGAGATGCCAATGTGCACTGCGACGTGTTCATCCCCATCGCAACGAATTGAAAGCTTCATACTATAATCCGCGACACGGTGTGAGACGTCGGCAATGCGCGGGCACCAGAAGACCCCTACTGCATGTTCGTGCTTCGAGCTCGAACGAGGGCAAACGCAGCGTCGACACAGCAGGCGAGCAGCCGCAGGAGGGAGGAGTGAAGATGATGAGCAGCAGGAGGAAAGAAAAGTAGCTCGCATAGTTGAACACAGCGAGCGAAAACTCGGCGGCGAGCCTGGGGGGGAGTGAGAAGGACAAGGCCTTCTCAGAAGGCTCGGAAATCCCCCGGCCTTCTGAGAAGTTTTCCAAGCTGTCCCCGAACACACAGAAAACGTCTGAAGGCGCGAGGGCTTCTGAGAGGTCCCGCTGCCTTCTGAGAAGGCCTTCTCCTTCTTATTTCACCCCCCTCGCTCGCCGCCGGTAGAGAGAAAGAAAAGTGGCTCGCTTAGTTGAACACAGCAGGCGGAAAACAGGCGCGCATTCGATACAACGCTGAATCCCATGAAGAAGAGATGGGGGTCCTGCGCCCTAGGCTCTTAAAGCCTGTAAAACTGGCGACCCCGTAAACCCATTTTGCTTCGAGCGGTCCCCGCCAAAATCTTGTGTTACTGTGCGTTACTGGGGCCAACCTGAGTTCGGCGCGCATGTCGCGTTGGATAAGACGCCGTTACTGGGTCGCTGTTGCAGTCTACTCTACCACGTATGTTCAGTTCTTCTCTGTTCGATCCACACACACACATCTATATATATATATATATATGTATAGAGAGAGAGATGGCGTATCCCTGTGGCCAACCTTACAGAGACTCGCATGTTGCGTGTGATAAAGCACCGTCAGTGAGGTCTTCAACTACGATCTCGTCACTTACGTTCTGCGCCAGAATACAATATTACTTTCTGCTCTGTTCTAGATCAATTCTGGACGGGCCGCCTTTACGACATGACGCCTGTCCCGTTTGATACGTCGTCCAATCGGTCGTTGGTGCACCTCTTGTTCCTGTGGCCAGCCTGAACGCGGCGCGCACATCGCAATTGATACGGCACCGTTCATCGGTCGATGATGCTGTCTTTCTGCTAGATTCAGCAATGTCCGATTCAGGACGATTTGGAGACACTCTATAACGTTCTGGTATGGCATGCTCCCTTTTCTGCTATGTTTTGTCACACTCTGTCCTGCTACGTTGTGTTACGTCAAACTCTCTTATGGATGTGTTTGTTTACCTTCGGACAAGTATAGTGATGTCTACCATAATCGAATCACCAGGAGACTTGGGGCAACGAGCTCTGTACTTGAAAATGGCACTGCGATGAATGACAGGGTAGTGCATGATTCGAGACACAGCCGAAGCGGGACAGCGACCCTCAATTGGCACGGATCCAGCCAGACAAAACTAGCAACCCCCTATGCAGAGCTCCTGCCTCGGCTTCGGCCGAATCGCTAACAGTAGGAATCAATAAAACACAACAGGCCTCCCACTCGGAACAGCTTCCATGCCTCCTCCGTCACGTCTCCCCCAGTCTGTTCGAAGCATGAGCTGACCAAGAATAGGCAGGATTGTCCTCAGATCTGGCCGTGAACCCACCTCAACACGTCTGAAATCCAGTGCCGAATCGCACAATCTGGATGCCTCCTGATTAAAAGCATGGTTCCGCCATTGTATCGGGTAGGAGATATCAGATTCAGGTCGGGCTTGGGATATGAACACTAGATTTAGAAGAATATCCGACGTATACCGAAGAAGGCGTGGTTGTCGGTGTGATCATTTAGCGTTAGCGTGGCCACACGTTGTGTCAGCAGGCATTCGCTTATCAATAACACATAACAATGAAACGCCCCCTTGATCCCAGCACTGCAAAACAGGGTTGTCCCGAGGAGATCGCCACACTGCTCGAAAAAGGGTTGCGTCGACGGATAAGGGCCACCCCGACGCTGGACAGCAGGTGGCGCCAGCTCTGCCGAAGTACGGTCATCGTCATCTACCGGTCATTTCAGTTGAGGCCCTCGGCCACCAGAGGTTGGAAGACACTTTTGGCGAAGCAATAAACGCGACTTCCCATTTCCTTTTACCACCCCCGTCGTAATGGCATCCCCCGTCGCAACACATGATTTCCTAGCGTATCCCTCTGGCCCCTCCCCATTCCGGCAATTACCAACGCTTGCAAATCGAGCTGATGAACCGGCTTCGACCTCTCATCCAATGCGCCCAGGGCCCCATCACGTTGCTAAGCCCAGAAATCATCCATATGACAAGGTGGACGACCCCTTGACTCGGCATCTTCACGATAGCAAGAAGCCTACCGTAATATGTTATGACAGCGCGCTAAAGCTATAGTATCATTACCTATTGTCGTGCTTTGAGATTGCACTCTGCGTTCGGATGTTTATCATATTTTAGCCTCGTGTAAACAGCATTCCTATGTACTCGGATATTGGACTCGTATGTACAGTACTCTTGGCTGGTCTTGTATTATGGTACTGCACTTTAGTGACGATGCACTCCAGGTACGTTATGCCTTGTAGTATGGTTCACAATGACCAGGTGTACTACACATGTGACGCGTGGTTGTAAAACGAATACCCCTCTCAATGTGATAAGGCATTGTCGATAATAAAGGCTGTATACTACTTTCTTTTGTTCTAGCATATCACGATGGTGTATGCTGATGATGAGGCTGTTTACTATCTGATACGCGGTGACTGCACTGATGTGTCTCATGATATGTCCTGCTATGATATGGCATCATCAATGGGAAATGTTATACTAACATGTTATGATAGAACCGTTGCCGGAATGGCAACAATTTGTAACAGGTATGCAAGGGTATGCTATGTTGTGTTATGGTATGTGATGCGATCCCCCACTCTGCCACAGCATGGATTCCTATGTGATGGTACACTCGGTTACGTGATGTACGGTATGATATGGTATGCGTGGCGTGGTGTGGCGTTCCAGGTTGTATTCACTGTAGCGTGATAGCTGCTATGTTGTGAAACGCCGATTCAATTATGTTATGTAATACGCGATGTCATAACGATGTGAGTAGTCGAACGAACGCTGGTGTGTAACATCTGTTCTGCTGTAGTATGTTATGCTTCGCGCGGTCTCAATATGATGTGATATGATGTAAAGTGATATGTTATGGGATGATGTGGTGTGTAATGTTATAGTATATCATGAGCTAGGGCGAGAAGAATATATTGACACAACGTGCTATTGATACGTTCCAGGGATTCCGGGATTTCTAACAACTTTCGCGCGGGGTACACTTTACGTCGAGTATTGTCTGCTCTGGCTGGAGCCGCTGGTCGGTCACCCATTTGCAATCGAGTGGTCGCCCGTAAGGGGGCTATTTGGCACTTGCTGATCCCCCTTCTCGTTGCCGAGTGCGGGGGGGACGGCGGCGCACCGCCCCATCGCCCGCCGCCGCGCACCCCGCGCCACGGCGGATTTCCAAAGAACTGGCGCGGCAAATCACGCGCGACTCTGGAAAATTTTCCTGGGGTAAATTTGAAAAACTCCGGGAACGTTGTTGAACATGTCCGGCCTACTTTTGGAAAAATAGCGGATCGAATCGATTTTGAAAAATTCCGGGCTCGATTTTGAAAAATGTCGGAATCCATTCTGTAAAAATTCCAGATTTCAGAATTATTCAGATGTCCTGCGCGGCGGGCGCACTCCACCCTTCAAAACTGTTGTTTTGACAATTTCCGGGCCCCTTTTGAAAAATTCCGGAACCGCTTGCGCCAGAAAAACGGAGACGTTTTCCGAAACATTGTACAATCCAGAAATAATTTCCGGGCGGTCCGACGAGCGCGGCCGGCTGATTCACGCACCGCGCCGCGCGCGATTGGGCGCAGCGCGCGCCGCGCGTTGCGACCGCGAACAACACTCGAAGGGGTCACCTCGAAAACAGCGCCACGGCAGCTGCGACTCGCGGACTCCCCAAGAGCAACACAGCATACAGCTTGGCATCTCCGAGGGCGCTCCGGTGCGCGAAAAATGCACCGCGCATATCGCGCAAAGAACCTGCGCGACGGAATGCGCTCGACCATTCGTCCGTGTAGCCCGCGCGGAAAACAGGAAAACCTGGGAATCTTGAAAACTATCAATATAGATACTTCATGCTCCTCTGATGAGCGGCTCTGGTATTCTATGTCGTGTTACGGAATGCAATAATGTAGTGTGCGATGTGCTGCTCGGTAGATAATGTGATGTCCTGTCATGTTAAGAGGGTAGCACTCGTGTATGCTACATTCGTTGTATGCTACAGTAGATGGGTTGACGCAGTGGTAGCAGTAGTATAACAAGTATGTGATGTTTTGGCGTGGTTCGTGCATGGTAAAGTGTGTTATGATCCGAGATGTCATAGTATGATATGCCATGGATGTTCTAGTATGCTCTGCTACGTGTTGCTAGTAGGTGCTTTGTTGCGATCTGATGATTCAAGTGTGGTATGGTGTGCGATGGTATGATACTATGGATTGATGTGTTTGTTTGTTTCGGACACGATCGAACAACGTGTGAATTGCTCCTGACTACATCTCTCGAACAGCAGCAAAGCCACCGTCTCTGCAGACTAGGGGGGCAGGAGGAGCGGGGAGGAGGCAGGAGGAAAGAGGGGGGCGGGACTCATCCCATCGCAGCGCCACGCCTCCGACCCGGGTTCGGGTCCGAAGGCGGCCTGCAGAGAGGCTTGCGCTGCCGGCCGGCCTCCAGCCGGCGCTGCCGCAGCCAAGCCGAGTCGTGGAATCTGGACACACGGGCAAGCCAGAGCTCTGGATGGCGCTCGAGGTGCGCCGCCCAGATTATGTGTGATGATGTAAGTATTAGTTGTTATGTGATCTTGATGTCGGTCGTTCATGCCTCTTTGCTCATGCGTCGTGACACCTGGACGGCGTGACGCCGTGGCGCCTTCCCCTTGAGGCTGTCTGGTATGCAGGGTGTCGTCTCTCGTCGAGGACGCGAGGCAAGAAATTGAGGGATCACCGGAATCCTGCAAGGTCTGGCGACCGCGGTATGATGTCGGCATTCGTCGAGGACGCGAGGCGGGACACTCAGGGATCACCAGGATCCTGTGGGGTCTGGCGACCACGGTATGCAGGGTGGGCAGACGGGAATGACGGGTGTGGAATGGAATGTGAAATGAAAACAACACCAAACCTGTCGGGTGTGGAATGACAACAACTCAAGTGTTGACGTACCACCCTGGTGAGGTAGTGATACCCTCGCACCAGCAGCAGCAGCTAGAAGCAGTGTTTGTGCAGCTTCGCGAGTGCGTTTACGTGCCCTGGACTCAAGTGCGAGGACACGTGTACCGCGCGCCTCGAGAAAGCAAAGTCGCGAGCGCGTCTTAGCACGCGCTTCATAGGGTCGACTTACAAGGAGGTAAAAAATCCAGAGAGACCGAGGCTCGCACGGACACGGGGACTGTCAGCGGCTCCTGTCGGCGAGCCGGCCTCCCACCCTGGCCCCAGCCCTGCTTCTAAGCCGAAGCCAAACTCCTGCCAGCGGAGTTCGGTCCTGGCCAGGTCTAGGTCGGGCATGTCCTCGTCCAGGCGGACGTTGGAAAGAAAATGCACAACATAGATATGCAAAAGAGCAGGCAAGATCGTCCCCGGCTACTTTTTTACTGTTCTTGACTACTCCTCCTGTAGAGGGACATGCCCGACTTCAGGCCAGGCCAGCGGAGCTCGATGAATTAGCATGTGGCGCGGCCTCGGCTGCCACGGGCTCCCCAATCTTTCAATCCAGAAAGGAGCAGGAGAAGAAGGAACGTAGGATGCAATCAAAGAAGATCGCTGGCAACTCATGGGAGCCACACATACCCCATAACATCTTGTCGGCTTTTGCGAAACGACGCTAACCGACACTAGTCGATGCTAATCGACGCTGAGTCGACGCTAATCGACGCTACGTCGACGCAAATTGACGCTAGCCGACGCTGAATCGGCGCTATCTCATCGACTCGCAGGCGCTAGTGGACGCTAACCGACGCTAAGGACGGAGTTAAGAAGGTATGACAGGCTTCCATGACCTGCGACCGAAAGAGCAAGAATCTTCAAATCTCGCTTGCTTGGGTAGGCGATCCGCCTACTAAAGCTCAAGCGTTCAAACGTCGCTGCTCAGGCTCGCGGGTCAAGAAAAATGCAATCCCACCAGCCCTCTGGGCGTCGGTGGTTTAGGGAGTCTCCCCTTCCACCCCTCCTTCTTCCCCCTCGGGGAGGGGTTTACCCCTCCCCCTGCCCCCTCCCCTGGACCTGGAAAGGGGTTTCCGCGAGGTGTCGGAACGTCCAAAACGGCCTCGGCGAGGAAGCAACAATCATTGGTTTTACTACGGTGTTGGCCCCATTTTGGCCTCCTGGGGGGGGGGACTGTAATTAGACACCCCCCCTCCTGTGACCGATCTCACCAAAGATGGCCCAAAGATGGCCCCCAAGGTTCCCAAGGGTGCCCCAAGAGGGCCCCAAGAGGTGGCCAGGAAGCCCCAAGATGCCCCAAGGATGCCCCCAAGAGGCTCCCAAGAGACCCCCAAGAGGCCCCAAAAGACCCCCCAGGGGCACCCAAGATGCTCCAAGAGGCCTCGGCGAGAATGCCAAATCACTGATTATACTAAGGTTTTAGCCACATGTTGGCCTTTTGGGGGGGGCGCTGATTAAGATGACTCCAAGAGCGCCTGGGAGAGCCCCAGATGACCTCCAAGATGGCTCAAGATATCCAAAAATGCATCATAATGGCTTCCTCTGTGTGCTGCCCACTTCCCTGATCGAGGCAATTCCTCTGGGCATCGTTTCTGAATGGGCTGGTGGGGATTCTTTTTCGGCTCGCGGCTCCAAGGCGGATGACAGGGAGCGAGCACAACGTCCGGGGCGCGTGACGATGTAAATTGGCCACCGAAGCGAATGCACGTGCCAGGGACAAAATGACCCTCATTAAGACGCAAGCTGCGTCGGCAGGAGACCGGCCCAGACATCCCGGCAGGTGGGGACGCAGGCGCGGCGACCGGCGGTGGAACGGAGGGGAGCAGTCGCCCTTTCGGCGCCAAACTCCAGCCGAACCACATTCGGAGAGGCCGGGAGGCGGGGGGCGGGAAGAAGAGAGCGAAAGCGAGCGACTAACACAGGCTCACTGCGGCACCCCGAGGCAACGATGGTGCGGCGAACGAGGCCTGACTCCATGAGGCTCACTGAATCTGAAGTGTAGCTGATCCGCGTCGAAACGCCCTGCAGTAGGGAGACCACTGGTGTGCGTTCACGAGACTGAGCCACCTCCAGCTAAAGCCAGTGCGTGCACATCGTATCCGACTCGCGCGGTTCGGGGGCAAAACGATGCAAAGTACTGACGGGGGCTGGTTGCAGACTGCTCTGCCGGGGGAACGACCACGAACTGCTGAAGGCTGAACCACTCAATGCAGGGCCGCTCCCTGACGAAGCCAGACAACGGGTGTAACCGAATGTATGGCTGACGGCCGCGCCCGTTCCGCACCTCCAGCCGGTAGCCAGTGTGAGCACACTGTCTCCGACTCACGCATTTCGGGGGTACAACGATGCAAAGTACTGACGAGGGCTGGTGGCCGGGGCAGCTCTGAAGAGGCGACAACTGGTGGGGATTCGCGAAGCGTCTACAAGTTCTGGTCAATGTCTACTACGTGTCAAAAAGTGCTTCATCTCCGGTTGAAAAATTCGTTCTGGTCCCCTGGCCGCGATCCGTGTGAGGGGTGTGCCAAAATTGGCCTCTGGACGCTGGTTAACCCTGCGACCAGGGGAGCCAACCAGCCAGCCAGCCAACCCGACCGACACCGCTGGGCCCAGATTCAAGTTCCTTGACCTAGAGCGACCACGGGGCTGGGGAAGGCAGGAATCTGACGAAATGTAACAGCACAGAATGGAACGGAACAGAACGGAACGGAATGGAATGGAACGGAACGGAACGGAATGGAAGGGAATGGACGTAATGGAACGGAAGGAAGGAGTAGTGGGTGGAATGGAATGGAATGGAACTGGATGGAATGGAACGTGAGGAGCGCGCGGATGGGGCGAGCGGGCGGGCGGGCGGGCGTGCAGACGTGCGGGCGGGCGCACGGCATTGCATTGCGCTGCATTTGCAGTTGCGCTTGCATCTGCATTTGCATTACATCCTGTTTCGTTGCAGCGCATTGCACTGTGCTGCATTTGCACTGCATGTGCAGTGCACTGCGTTACAGTAAACTGCGGAGGGAGGAGGAGGGGAGGGAGAAGGGGGGAGGAGAGAGGAGGCGGAGGAGAGTGGGGAGAGAGAGAGGAGTAGCACAATGCGTTGCAGTGAGGAAAGAGGAGGGGGGAGGACGGGAGGGGGAGGAGGGAGAAAGGGGGAGGGAGAAAGGGGGAGGGAGGAGGGAGGAGGGAGGAGGAGGGAGGGAGAAGGACGAGGAGGAGGATAGGATAGTACTGTTGTTCACCTCCCTGGCCCCCGTCATCGTCGTCGTGGCATAATGTGTTGATTTTGGCCCCCGCGGCGCTGCCACGTGACGCGAGGCATTGCATTGCGTTGCGTTGCATTGCGTTAAGCTGCGCTGCATTGCATGGCATGGCATTGCATTGCATTGCACTGCGTTGCGCTGCACTGCACTGCACTGCGTTGCGTTGCATCCTGTTGCGTTGCGTTGCGTCGCATTGCACTGCGTTGCATGCGCATTACATTCGGAATGGATTGCACTGCAGTGAATTGCGGGCGAGGGGGAGGAGGCCAGGAGGAACGAGAAGGGAGGAAGGCAGAGAGGAGGGGAGGAAGGAGGAGGAGTGAGGAGGGAGGAGGGGGGAGGAGGAGAGGGGAAAGAGGGAGGACGGGTGAGGAAGGAGGGAGGGAGGATGAAGGAGAGAGGAGGAAACGGGGGAAGAAGAAGGACGAGGATAGGATTTAACTTTTGTTCGCCTCCCGGGCCCTCGTCATCGTCGTCGTCATCGTCGTCGTCGTTCTCGTCGTCGTCCTCGTCGTCGTCGCGGTATCCTATTTGCCACGTGGCGAGTTGAGTGGCATAGCACTTGCTGTCGCCCCCCGGAACGCTGCCACGTGGCGAGTAGAATGGAACAGTCCTTTTTGCTTGCCGGCCCCAACGACGCTGCCACGTGACAGCTGGAGTGGATGGAGTACCGTTTCTTCGCACCCCCGGGCGTGGCCATGCGGCTCGTGGAATGGCTCGGTACTGCTGGGGCCCCCGCGGAGCTGCCGCGTGACGAGGGGCAGAATCCGCCACCGTGCCGCTGGGCACGGAGAGGGCGTGTCCTCGAATCCTTCGCCGAATGCTCCAAGCCCGAGTCACCAGCTCCATTGAGGGCCCAGGCCCAGATTTCCGAAATCGCCTCGGGCGTCCCGCGAGCCCCCTGGGACTCCCCCGCATCCCTGTCTCGTGACCTTCTCGGGCCCCAGAGGGCCCCAAGAGGGGCCAAGAGAGCCTCGAGAGGCCCCCCAAGACAGTCCAAGAGGGCCCCGAGACGCCGGCCCGAGAAGCCTCCCAAGAGGGCCCCAAGAGGCAGAAGTTATTGATGTTCCCTTGGTGTAAGTATTTGGGCGTGCTCGCCTGTTCGGCTTTCCGACGCTGCAAGACGGCCCAAGAGGCCCCCAAGACCACCCCGAAACGGCCAAAGAGGCCTCCAAGAGGGCCTCAAGACGACCCAAGAGACGGCCCAAGAGGCCCCCAAGACCGCCCCAGAGGGCCCCAAGACGACCCCTAAAGGAACATAAGAAAGGGAACACGAACCGAAAATCCGAGGCTTCCGCCCCAGGAGGCCCCCAGGAGGCCACAAGAGGCGCCCAGGAGGACCCAAGAGGCCCCCAAGCCCAAGAGGCCCCAAGAGGCCCCCAAAAGGCCCCCAAAAGGCCCCAAAGAACCCACAAGAGGCCTACAAAGTGCCTCCAAGAGGCCCCCGAGAGGCCTTCCACGAGATCCCAACGAACATCCAATAGGCTTCATACCCACGACACAGGCGCGGTGGCGGGATGGGCCGAAGGCCACCAGACCTGGCCTGGCACAGAAACGGAAAGAGCGCTTCAGAAACAGAAACCGAAATTACTCACACCACCGTTCGTACCGGGAGCCTTGGCGTTGAGAGCTTGTTACGTCAGCCCTGGCTCTTGGGAGCCTTGGTGTTCAGAGATTGTTGCGTTGCCGCCCGTTCTTGAGCCTTGGTTGGGCCTTGGTGTCAGGAACTTGTTACGTCACCGCTCTCTGCTGGGAGCCTTGGTCTTATCAGCTTGTTTACGTCACCGTTCGCTCTTGGGAGCCTTGGCGTGAAGAGCTTTTTGCGTTACCGCTCGCTCTTTATTTGGCGACTCTGGGTCTTCTTGGGAGTCCTATTGGGGCCCTTTTCGGGCCCTTTTGGAGGCCTCTTGGGAACCTCTTGGGGGCCTCTTAGGGCTTCTTGGGGGGCTCTGGGGGCCTCCTGGGAGCGTCTTGGGGCGAAAGGCTAGACTTTTCGGTTCGTGGTCCCCCTCTTGGGGCCGTCTTGGGGCCCTCTTGGGCCGTCTTGGGCGCCTCTTGGGTCGTCTTAATGTCCTCTTGGGCCGTTTGGGGGGCCTCTTGGGAGCCTCTTGGGCCGTCTTGGGGCGGTCTTTCGGGCCTCTTGGAGCGTCTTCAACGCCGTGAAAGCCGAAAAGCCTTGTAAGCTAAAAGTGCACCTTTTCCCAAAGAGAATCAATGATTTTGGCCTCCTGGTGGCCTCTTGGGACGCCTCTTGGGGACCTCTTGGGGCTTCTGGGGGTGCTCTTGGGGCCTCCTGGGAGCGTCTTGGGGCGAAAAGCTAGACTTTTCGGTTCGTGGTCCCCCTCTTGGGGCCGTCTTGGGGCCCTCTTGGGCCGTCTTGGGCACCTCTTGGGCACCTCTTGGGCCGTCTTGTGGCCCTCTTGGGCCGTTTGAGGGGCCTCTTGGGAGCCTCTTGGGAGCCTCTTGGGCCGTCGTGGGGCGGTCTTGCCCTGTTGGGACGCCTCTTGGGCGCCTCTTGGGGCGTCTTGGGAGCCTCTTGGGCCGTCTTGGGGCTGTCTTGGGCGGTCTCAAGCTCTTCTGGGACGGAAAAAGGGAGACTCCGAAAAGCATGCAAAAACCTCAGGGAAAACCCCAAAACGGCAACCAAACCCGTCTGCTCCCCGTACGCCCCCCCCCTGGAACACCCCCCCTTAAGGGGCTTCGCCCAACACACAAAGTCATCGCTCGTACCTCGCTCTTTCCGTTACCTGCTTGGCATGGGGACAGAAAGCGTGGGTTCTTTCTGTGACGGCGTCTTGGACATTCTGGAGGGCCATTTTGACGCCATCTTGGGCTATCTTAGGGCCTTCTTGGGCCGCCTTGTTAGGCCGTCTTGACGCCTCCCGAGGGCGACCTGGGCCGGCACGGAAACGGAAAGAGCACCTCAAACACAGTAACCGAAATTACTCACACCACCGTTCGTACTGGGAGCCTTGGCGTTGAGAACTTGTTACGTCACCCCTCGCTCCTCCTCCTCCTCCTCCTCCTCCTCCTCGTTCGTTCGTTCGTTCGTTCACATCTGTGATGAAATGGTACCCTGCACATGCTGCACGGCTACTCTGCTACACGATCATGCTACACTGCTGGATCAACCACACATAGAAAAACATGCTCTGTCAGCAAATACAAACACGCATAAGAGAATCAGCGCAGGAGGGGGGGGGCGGAGGCACAACCACGGAGAGGGACGGAGCGGGGGAGGCACGGGGCAGGCAAGGCGGAGGAGGACCTCCTCCTCCTCCTCCTCCTCCTCCTCCTCCTCCTCCTCTTCTTCTGCTTACCATTATTATCGTTAGTATTAGTATGACTGGTATTATTATTAGTATTAGTATTAGTATTATTATTAATACTTTTATTATTATTAATATTATTATTAGTATTATTATTCGTATTATTATGGGTATGATTATTGCTGTTGTTGAGATTACTATTATTATTACCAATAACAATAATAGTACATTATTACTACCATTATCATTATTAGTATTACTCGTCTTCATATTATTATTAGTAATCATATTATTCTTGGTAATGTCATTATTATTCACATTATTACTCGTATTATTAGTATGCTTCTTCTTAGTAGTAGTATCATTCTTCTCCTTATAATTGGTATTAGTATGTTTAGTTGTCCTCTCACTACTCGTATGAATAAAATTACAATTAGTAGTAGTATCATTATTAGTATTATTATTCTTCGTATTATTACGATTATTAGTATTCCTCCTCCTCCTCCTCCTAGTCATCATCATCAGCATCAGCATCAGCATCATCATCATCATCATCATCATCATCAGCATCATCAGCATCATCATCGTCATCATCATCATCATCATCATCATCATCATCATCATCATCATCATCATCATCATCCTCTTTCTCCTCCCCCTCCTCCTCCTCCTCCTCCTCCTCCTCCGCCGCCGCCTCCGCCTCCGCCCCCGCCTCCGCCTCCTCCTCCTCCTCTTTTTCTTCTGATTACTATTACTATTGTTAGTATGAGCATGAATATTACTATTAGTATTATTAGTAGTATTGGTATTACTAGTACTATTCGTATTATTATTGTTAATAATATCGCTATTATTACTATTTTTACTCGTATTATAAATCATCACAATAACAGTATTATTACTATTACTATCATTACTCGTCTTCATATTCGTCTTATTAGTATACCTCTTCTTCTTCGTAATAGTAGTAGTCTTCTTATTATTATTATTGCTAGTATTAGTAGTAGTATGATTATTCGTAGTATTATGATTATTATGCTTATGATTAGTAGTATTAAGTTTATGTGTCCTCTCAATACTCGTATGGGAAAAATTACAATTAGTATTATTACTATTCTTGGTATCAGCATTATGCTTATAATTATGATTATTATTATTCCTCATCCTCCTCCTCCTCATCCTCATCATCATCATCATCATCAGCATCATCATCGTCATCATCATCATCATCATCATCATCATCATCATCATCATCATCATCATCATCATCATCATCATCATCATCATCATCATCATCATCATCATCATCATCATCCTCTTTCTCCTCCTCCTCCTCCTTCTCCTCCTCCTCCTCCTCCTCCTCCTCCTCCGCCGCCGCCTCCGCCTCCGCCCCCGCCTCCGCCTCCTCCTCCTATTATTCCTCATCCTCCTCCTCCTCATCCTCATCATCATCATCATCATCAGCATCATCATCGTCATCATCATCATCATCATCATCATCATCATCATCATCATCATCATCATCATCATCATCATCATCATCATCCTCATCATCATCATCATCATCACATCCACTTGTCTCCTCCTCCACCTCCTTCTCCACTCCTCCACCTCCACCCCTCCACCTCCGCCGCCGCCTCCCGCATCCGCCCCACCCCCTCCTCCGCCTCCATCCTCCTCCTCCTCCTCCCTCCGTTCTCCTCCCCTCCTTCCTCCTCCTCCTCCTCCGCCGCCCCTCCGCCTCCGCCCCCCGCCTGCCGCCTCCTCCTCCACCTCCTCCTCCTCCTCCTCCGCCACCTCCGCCTCCGCCTCCGCCTCCTCCTTCCTCCTCCTCCTCCTCCTCCTCCTCTCTTCCCCATCTCCACTCGTTCCTTTCCCTCCGTCTCCCTCTTCCTCCTCCATCCTCTCTCCCTCCTCCTCCTCCTCCTCCTCCCTCCTCCTCATCCTCCCCCTTCACTCCTTCCTACCCTCCCTCCTCTACCCTTGGCCTCCTCGCCTCGTCCACGCACCTCCTCCTCCTCCTCCTCCTCCTCCTCCTCCCACCTCCTCCTCCTCCTCCTCCTCCCTCCTCCTCCTCCTCCTCCTCCTCCTCCACCTCCTCCTCCTCCTCCTCCTCCTACCTCCTCCTCCTCCTCCTCCGCCTCCTCCTACCTCCTCCTCCTCCTCCTCCACCTCCTCCTCCTCCTCCTCCTCCTCCTCCTCCTCCTCCTCCTCCTCCTCCTCCTCCTCGCCCCTCCCCCTCCTCCTCTTCGGGCGCGCCTGGGAGCATATTGGGGCCCTCTTGGGCTCTCTTAGAGCCCTCGGGGCCCTCGTGGCCGTATTGGGGCCGACTGGGGGCCATCTGGGGCCGTTGTGGGCCCTTTGGGGCGCCTCGGGGGCCGTCTTGGGATGATCTTCGGGGCCTCTGAGGCCGTCGTGGGCCCGTCTGGGGGCCCTCTGGGACCGTTGTGGGCCCGGTTGGGGCGCCGGCGGCACCGTCTTGGGACGATATTTGGGGCCTCTGTGTCGTCTTGGGCCCGTCTGGGGGCTCTCTTGGTCAGTTTTGGGCCAATTTGGGGCGCCTCTGGGGCTGTCTTGGGACGATCTTTGGGGCCTCTTGGGCCGTCTGGGTCCCTTCTGGGACTGAAAAGGGGAGAACCCGAAAAACCTTCAAAAATCCTAAGGAAATGAAAGTTTTTTGCCTCCTGAGGCCCTCTCCGGGGCCCTCTGGAGGGCCTCTGGGGCCGTCTCGAGGCTCTCTTGGACCGTCCAGCGGCCATCTGAAGCTCTCCTGGGGCCGTTTTGGGGCCCTCTTGGGCCGTCTTGGGGCCCTTGGGCCGCTTCACCTGGCCCGGCACACAGAAACCGAAATTACTCACACCACCGTTCGTACCGGGAGCCTTGGCGTTGAGAGCTTGTTACGTCAGCCCTCGCTCGTGGGAGCCTTGGTGTTCAGAGATTGTTGCGTTGCCGCCCGTTCCTGAGCCTTGGTTGGGCCTTGGTGTCAGGAACTTGTTACGTCACCGCTCTCTGCTGGGAGCCTTGGTCTTATCAGCTTGTTTACGTCACCGTTCGCTCTTGGGAGCCTTGGCGTGAAGAGCTTTTTGCGTTACCGCTCGCTCTCTATTTGGCGTCTCTGGGCCTTCTTGGGAGTCCTATTGGACCCCTTGTCGGGCCCTTTTGCAGGCCTCTTGGGAACCTCTTGGGGGCCTCTTGGGGCTTCTTGGGGGGCTCTGGGGGCCTCCTGGGAGCTTCTTGGAGCGAAAGGCTAGACTTTTCGGTTCGTGGTCCCCCTCTTGGGGCCGTCTTGGGGCCCTCTTGGGCCGTCTTGGGCGCCTCTTGGGCCGTCTTGGCGCCCTCTTGGGCCGTTTTGGGGGCCTCTTGGGAGCCTCTTGGGCCGTCTTGGGGCGGTCTTGGGGGCTTCTTGGAGCGTCTTCAGCGCAGTGAATTCCGGAAAGCCTTGTACGCTAAAAATGTACATTTTCCCATAAATGATGTTCGCCTCCCGGTGGCCTCTTGGGACGCCTCTTGGGGGCCTCTTGGGGCTTCTTGGGGGGCTCTGGGGGCCTCCTGGGAGCGTCTTGGGGCGAAAAGCTAGACTTTTCGATTCGTGGTCCCCCTCTTGGGGCCGTCTTGGCGCCCTCTTGGGCCGTCTTGAGCGCCTCTTGGGCCGTCTTGGGGCCCTCTTGGGCCGTTTTGGGGGCCTCTTGGGAGCCTCTTGGGCCGTCTTGGAGAGTCTTGGGGGCCTCTTGGGCCGTCGTCAACGCCGTGAAAGCCGACAAAGCGCATATGCTGAAAATATACGTTTTCCTCTGGAAAATCGATGGTTTCGGCCTCTTGGGGCCCTCTTGGGACGCCCCTTGGGCGCCTCTTGGGGGCCTCTTGGGGGCCTCTTGGGCCGTCTTGGGCGGTCTTGGACTCTCTTGGAGCGCTCCTGGGCCGTCTTGGAGGGGAACCCGAATAAAAGGCAAAAATCCGAGGGAAAACCCGAAAACGGCCATTCACATTCAAATGCGCACGCTACCCCCCTCCCCTGGAACCCTTCCCTTTAGGGCTTCGCCCATACCAGAACGTGATCACTCGAACCTCGCTCTTTCCGTTCCCGGAAGGAATACAAAAAACAGGCCATGGGAGCCGCCCGAGAGCCGCTTCACTCGAAAAAATACAATGGAAACAAGCCATCAGACCAATCCGCCCCCGCCTCGCCCCCCCCCGCACCCCCCCTAAGAAGGGCTTCGCCACACTCAACGTCACTCGCTCGTACCTCGCTCTTTCCGTCATCCCAAGACGATGTCGACCAGAGCGCACTTTTTTGAGGATATCCCTAGCGAAATCGTAATTGTTGGGCCCCAAATAAAGCCATTAGACTCTGGCCCCCCCCTGCCTACCCCCCACACCCCCCCTTGTTATTTCTTCAGACTAACGGATCGCGACGCAGCGCGCTTTCCGTCATCCGCCGTCCCCTGTTGCTTGCAAGAGGGGTGCCTGGCGTGCTGAAACCTCTCCGGTGTTGGTTCTTTTTCCGCCAAAAAAAAACTCCCCCTGGGGCTTCGGCCTGTCCCGCTGGCCACCCGGGAAGGACCTCATTTGCACAATGTGTCCTCCAAGACGGCTCAAGATGGCCTCCACGATGGCCACGTTGGCCCAAGATGGCCTCCAAAATGGCCTCCGATGACCTCCAAGTCTGCCCAAGATGATCCAAGACAGCCTGCAAGACGGCCCAAGAGACTCCAAGACAGCCCAAGACGGCCCAAGAGGCCCCCCAGAGGCCTCCAAGACGGTCCAAGAGGCATTCAAGAGGGCCTCCAGGAGGGCCCGACGAGGCCAAAATCCTTGATGTTCCCTAGGTTTGTGAAAGATTTTGGCATTCGCTTCTTCTCGGCTTTCCGACGACCCAAGACGGCCCAAGAGGCCCCCAAGATCGCCCCCACAGCGCCCAAGAGGCCTCCAAGATGGCCTCAGGACTGGCCGAAGAGGCCCCCAAGACGGCCCCAAGAGGGCACAAAGACGACCCAAGAGGCCTCCAAGACGCCCAAGATGGCCTCTAAGACGGCCCTGGAGCACCCCAAGAGGGCCCCAAGCCGGCCCAGAAAGGCCCCCCGAACGGCTTCCGACGGCGTCAGACGGGCCAGGAGCCCACCACGATGGCCGAAGTTGGCTTTTTGTTTTCCGGCTTCCGACGGCGCGAGACGGCCTAAGTGCCCCCAAAGATCGCCCAAGAGGCCCAAGATGGCCCCAAGAGGCCCCCAAGACAGCCCAAGAGGCCTTCAATACGCTCAAGATGGCCTCCAAGACAGCCCAAGAGCCCTCCAAGACGTCCAAAATGGCCTCCAGGCGGCCAAGATGACCTTCAAGATGCCCACGTGTTCCCCGAAGGCTTTCCAAACCCATTCGGGGAACACATGGTCCGATAGCTTCGCAGGTCTGGCCTCAATGTTCGGCCACATAGGCGCTTCCAAAAAGGAAGGGGGCGGCGGTGATTCGCCGTAGGCGTCTTCGATCCGCCGCCCCCTGTTGGCTTGCCACAGGGGTGTCGGGCGTGCTAGATCCTAGACGGCTTTGGTTCTTTTAGAACTCCCCCTGAGGCTTCGGCCCAGCGCGCCGGCCACCCAGAAGGGACCGCAAACTGCACATGTCAATACCTTTCACGCCCAAGATGGCCCCAAACGGACTCCGAGATGCCTCCAAAACGGCCGAGATGGCCCAAGATGGCCCCCAAGTCCGCCTAGGATGGTCCCGGACGGGGGTACAAGATGCCTCCAAGTCCGCCAAAGAAGCCACCAAGACGGCCCCAAAGGCCTCCCAAGAGGGCTCCAAAAGGTTCTCTAGGAAGGCCCGAAGAGGTGAGCATCATTGATGTTCTTGAGGTGTTTGAGGGATTTTGGCATTTGCTTCTTTTCGTCCTTCAGACTGCCCAAGAGTCCCCCAAGATCGCCCTAAGATCACCCAAGAGGCCTCCAAGATGGCTCCATGACTGCCCAAGAGGCCCCCGAGACAGCCCCAAGCGGGCCCCAAGACGGCCCCAGAGGGCTCCAAGACGCCCAAGATAGCCTTCACGACGGCCGTGAAGCGCTCCAAGACAGCCCCAAGTCGGTTAAGAGAGGCCCCCAAGACGGCGTCCGACGGCGTCAGACGGGCCAGGAGCCCACCAAGACGGCCCAAAATGGCTCTAAGATGGCCCAAGACGGCCCTGGAGGCCTCCAGGAGAGCCTCCAGAAGGCCCGAGGATGCCAAAATCATTAATTGTCCTGCGGTGTTTCAAGGATTGTCGTATTTGCTCCATTTCGACCTTCCTACGGCCCGAGACGGCCCAAGAGCCCACAAAGATCACCCCAAGAACGCCCAAGAGGTCTCCTGGATGGCCCTAGAACGGCCCAAGAGGCCCCCAAGACGGCCCCAAGAGGACTCTAAGACGGCCTAAGAAGCCTCCAAAACGACCAAGATTGCCTCCAAGACGGCCCTGGAGCACCCCAACAGGGCCCCGAGTCGGCGCAGAGAGGCCCCCAAGACGGCTTCCGACGGCGTCAGACGGGCCAGGAGCCCACGAAGACGGCCGAAGATGGCTCTAAGATGGCCCAAGACGCCCAAGACGGCCCAAGAGGCCTTCAAGAGGGCCTCCAGGAGGGCCCGACGAGGCCAAAATCCTTGATGTTCCTTAGGTGTTTGAAGGATTTTGGTATTCGTTTCTTCTCGGCTTTCCGACGACCCAAGACGGCCCAAGAGGTCCCCAAGATCATCCCCACAGCGCCCAAGAGGCCTCCAAGATGGCCTCAGGACTGGCCGAAGAGGCCCCCAAGACGGCCCCAAGAGGGCACAAAGACGACCCAAGAGGCCTCCAAGACGCCCAAGATGGCCTCTAAGACGGCCCTGGAGCACCCCAAGAGGGTCCCAAGTCGGCCCAGAAAGGCCCCCCGAACGGCTTCCGACGGCGTCAGACGGGCCAGGAGCCCACCACGATGGCCGAAGTTGGCTCGATGTGGCATTTGCTTTTTGTTCGGCTTCCGACGGCCCGAGACGGCCAAGAGCCCCCAAAAGATCGCCCCGAGATCGCCCAAGAGGCGTCCAGGATGGCCCAAGAACGGCCCAAGAGGCCCCCAAGACGGCCCCAAGAGGGCACAAAGACGGCCTAAGGGGCCTCCAAGACGCCCAAGGTGGTCTCCAAGACGGCCCTGGAGCACCCCAAGAGGGCACCAAATCGGCCCAGTGACGTTGCCACGTAACAAATGTAGTGAAGCCGTATTTGTTCGAGGCGGTGCCACGTGGCGATTAGAGTGAAATGGCAGTTTTCTCAGCCCCCGCGGCGATGCCACGTGACGAGTAGAGTGGAATCGTATGTTGTCGCCCGCCAAGGCGTTGCCACGTGGCAAGTGGAGTGCAAAGCATGTTTGCTCGGCCCCGCGGCGCTGCCACGTGACGTGGCGCATTGCATTGCGTTGCGTTGCATTGTATTGCATTGCATTGCGTTGCGTTGCGTTGCGTTGAATTGTGTTGCGCTGCATTGTATCCTGCTGCATTGCATTGCATTGCATTTAAATTGCATTGCGCTGCATTTCGTTACATTGCACTGCATTTCCTCCTGTTGCGTTGTATTGCATTGCACTGCGTTGTATTTCCATTGCAGTTGCAATACCTTGCATTGCAATAAATTGCGGGCGAGGAGGCGGAGGAGGAGGAGGAGGCGGAGGAGGAGGAGGAGGAGGGGGAGGAGAAGGGAAGGAGGAAGAGGAGGAGGAGGACGAGGACAGGGAGAGAGCAGAAGGGAGTAAGGTACAGAGAGGAGGGGGGAAGGAGAAGGAGTGAGGGATGAGCAGGCAACCCACCCGGGCAAGCGGGCAACTGGCCGCCCAACCACCGAACCAACCAACCAACCACCAGCCAACCAACCAACCGGCCAACGAACGAACCAACCGCCCAACCAACCAGCCAACCAGCAAGCCAACCAACCAACCAACCACCCGATCGCCTCGGAAGAAAAATGGATCCACAAACCGATGAGCCAACCAGCCAGCCAGCAAGCAAGCCAACCAGCCAGCCCACCCACCAACCAACCAACCAACCAACCAACCAACCAACCAACCAACCAACCAACCAACCAGCTAACCACCAAACCAACCAACCTCCCGGATAAAAACGTGTTGATCCAGCAGTCGGCGAGCCCATCGGCCAACCAACCCACCAACCAACCAGTCCTCCAATGGGATTTGTTTGAAGATGTCCCACAAGGCGGGTCCAAAAAAGAACGCTGACCCTGAAATAAAAAGTTGACCCCTCTCACGTTGCCGAGGCCTGCGAAGCCGCTGGCAGCCCCCCCTCACCCGAGCCCTTCTCGGGGTCCCAGCCCGGGGCGGCTCCGTCCGACGGAGACCTGGCCCCCCGCGAGCTCTCGCCGTCCTGAGCCGAGAGCGCGCGCAGGGCGGTGCCGCGGGCACTCTGCGCCTGCCGCCGCTCGACGAGCACGCCCGTATCAACGACGCGCTCCGCCTCCGAGCTCCCCACCAGAACCGAGAGCCCGTCGGGGTGCCTCACGGCCAGGTGGGCCCACCCGCGCGCGCTCCCCCGCGCCTCTGCCTGCCGCGCCGCCTCCTCGACCACGCAGGGCACCGCCGCCGCCCCGTGCACGACCGCGCCGCCTCTCCCTGGGGACAGGTCCGCAGCCCAGACCGCCTCTCTCTGGCGTGCCAGCTGCACGGCCTGGCTCGCCGCCATCACCAGCTGCGCCCCGGCGCCGAGGCCGGCGCCGACGCGGGGGACCTCCCCGAAGTCGACCCGCTTCTCGAGCACCTCCGCGTACCTGATCGAACGCCCCCGCGAGTCGTAGCACAGCACGCGCTGCCCTCGCTCGAGGTCCCGTAGGGTGTAGGGGATGGCACGGCCCTCGACCCACACGCCGGCGTCCAGCGGCAGGCAGAACGAGCACTGGTGCAGAGGAACAAAAAATGGCATAAACCTAAACTTTTTGGAGATCCGAGCGGATTTCTTGGATCCGCGCTGGACCCCCCTCCCTGGCGCGCGGAGTGGGCAAGGGGCAACAACAGCGCCGCCAGTGGGGCCCTGCGCAGACCCAAGAAATCTGCGCGGAGCTCCAAAGTGTATGGTTGTGCCGCTGTTTCTTCTTCGATGGTGGGCGGCCTCATCGCTGGCCTCGGCCACGCACCACGCGGCGGCTGGCCCGAACCTGGGACGGGACGAATCTCACGATGAGATTGGCTCAGGATACGCTCCAGGACTTCCAGTGTCTGCCGGCCCTCGTTCCTGCAGCCCGTATGGAACAGTGGGGAATGGGGAAAAACCTGAAATTCCTGGAAATCCTGGATCGCATCATTGTCGTGACCCCTGGCTCCTCTGAGAACCAGACGGGCGCGCTCGGGACGGCAGGCAGGGAGCACGGCGAGCGCTGCGAGCCGCCCCCGAGCGGCACACCGCCGCAGTCGGGACGCACGTCGTCCAAGAGCTGCCCGAAGTACGACGAGCCTCCCGCGTGGCTTCCTTTGGGACGTGTATCGGACGAAGAAAGGCGCCCAAACTGCTACACCCTTGCCTCGGTGTCGCCGTTCTGTAAGACCTCCTGGAAGGCCCTCGTCGCCACCGCTAGATTCGCCTCGAAGCCCTGGTCAGAACGCACCCCAGGGGAGGTCTTAGGAGTAGCTGAAGGGTACCGTTTGGCTTCCTCTGGGACACATACAATCGGACCTAGGCCAGAAGAACATCCCTCAAGAACACGGAACCCTCCGTCGACCACAGCATACAAAACATCAAAGGGGACCCTCCCCAGGGTGCACAAGAACACCCAACAAACACGAAGACCACTAGGGTACCCTCCCCGAACAACCCTCGATCTGATATTTAGGTCCGACTGTATGGTAGAAGTATGTTCGGGTGATGCCGAGCCTAGCTCCACGGCGACGTCCGAACGGTCCTGCTGGCATGCCAAGGAAAACTCTGCCTGGAAGCGCATCTTCTTCTCTCTCAGGTATGACAGGTGAAGCAAGCGGGCCTGAATCTCCGAGCTGCGCTTCCCGGAGCACGCCACCAGCACAAGCAAGGCGAAGAGAAGCAGGTTGGTCGAGGCTAGCCTCATGTCTGGGCCGCCGAGGAGGTGGGCAGCGGCACCGTATCCGAACACAGAGAGGACTGCAAGGGGCACTAACGACTTCCACCTGACCATAATCCCTGCCCCTGCGACAACCAAAGTGAGCATCAACAAGAAGGGAGCGTCTGAGCCAGCAAGGTCCATACCCCAGACTTCGCTTGGATCTTCGACGCCAAATGCCCGTGCAATGTAGTGATAGGTGTTGAAGCAGGCATGAGCGTTTGACACTGTCGCAACGACAATTGCTGCATTCTCCATCCCACGTGTGCATATCAAGCCGTACCCCGACAATAAGACTGCTGCGAGTAACACTGAAATCTCTATAATGCCACACGCGGCTTGGATGGCCAACTGCCACCGCCTAATGATGTATGCCTCCTGCGTCGGGAACTCGACATCCTCAGTGTGCACCTGCAGGAGAAACAACCCGGAAAAGAAGGCGACGATAACCAGAACGCGCCCGAAGGACGACCGCAGCTGATCGCGATGCGTGTCCAGGAAGCCCTTCTCCACCTGCGGATCAGCGAACGAGAGCG
>CAUYUJ010016327.1:791380-848880 GCA_963575745.1 Prorocentrum cordatum | reverse complement strand
TAGGCACAATTACCCATGGGGGGGGCATTGGCGGGAAAAGACTGGCTTGTGGGAATACTTTCTTCAAGTTGGGGCCTCAATGACTGAGTGCAGCAGAAAGCAGGGCGAGGGAGGGGGCGAGAGAGACAAACGAAGGAGAAACGAGGACGAGGGAGGAGGGAACACTGAGGAGAGAGGAGCCGCCTCCTCCGAATGCGCCGCCTCCTGGCCTGTCTCGCGGCAATCTCCCGGGGGGGCGTCTTGAGGGTGTCCGAGAAGCTTTCCTGGAGTCTCGTGGGGGCGCCCCCTGGAGTCTCTTGGGGGCCTCTCTAGGGCCTTTTGGGGTCTCTGGCGGAACTTCGTGAGGGTGTCTTGGAGTTCCGAGGCCTGCTCGATGCATGTTGGGATCCCTTGGGGGCTCTCTCCAAGGTCTCTTGGGGGACTCTTCGGGGGCTCTCGGCGACTCTTGGGTGGCCTCCTGGTGTTTCTTGAAGGTCTCTGGGTGTGCTCTCGGAGGCCTGCTTGGAAACCCAAAGGGGGAGAAAGGAGAAGGTTGGGAAACGGAACGTAGAGGATGGAGATCAGCGGGAACGGACAGCGAGGAATGGGAGAGGCGGAAACGCATTGGGGGAGGGGTGGTCGAACTTGATCCAACAAAAAAAAAATGCGTGCGGATTTCCATTTGTTGTTGTAAAGTTGAGCCTCCGATCACTTCGTGAGGCAGGGAGTTGGGAGAGGAGGCGGAGGAAGGAGTGAAGGAGAGATGAAGTGGAGGGAGGAGGGGAAAGGACACAGCGGGGAAACGGAAGGAGAGAGAAATCAGGGAGGAGGGAGGGATGAAGAGAGAGGATGTCTCGTGGCAGTCTCCGAAACATTCCTGGAACGTGTTGCGGGCGTCTCGTGGGGTCTCGTGGGGCCTCTTGGGGGCCTCTTGGGGGTCTCGGGGGCTCTCGGGGGGCTCTTGGGTGCCTCTTAGGGGCGTCCTGGGGTCTCTTCGGCGCTCTTTGGGTTTCTGGGAGCCTGTGGGGAGCCTCTATGGGGTCTCGTGGGTGCCTCTTCGAGCATGTGCATGGTCTCTTGGCGCCCCTTGGGGCGTCTCTGGGAGGCATCTTGGGGCTATCTCGGAGATCATGCGCAAGCCTCGGAAGCGCATCAGAGGCGAAAATGCGAGAACGCAAAAATCATTGATTGTTTTTATGTTTTCAATGAGTTGGCCCTTTCCATGGGTTTCCTTGGAAGAGTCTTGGGCAGTTTGGGGCCTCTTGGAGGCCTCTTGGCACTATCTTGGAACTCGTAGGGGACTCGTGGCCGTCGGGAAAACGTACGGGGCCGTCTGAGAGCTCTCGGGGGGTGTCCCAGAGCCGTCCCGGGCCGTCCCGAGGCCCTCCTGGGGCTCACTGGAGGTCCTGGAGGGCGGTACCAGGAAGGTACCGAAGATGTTCCCGAGGTGGGCGGCGCAGTGGTGGCGGGGCGCATAATATTACATCATAACAGCATCCATTATATTATAAAAAGAATCGACTACATATCAATACGTTATATCATGTTATGATATACTATACTAGGCTACAGTCTAGTATATGGTGCTACATTGCATTAGAGTGTACTATGTTATGTTGTATTATATCGTGCTGGACTGTATTATGTTATAGTACATTATAGAATAATGTACTATATGCACTGGATTAAAATAGTTTACAATATGTTGAATACTACCATACAATGTAACAGTGTATTTTACTATACTATACTAAATGATCATATATCTAGCATGATGTTTTAGTATACTAAGTATGGTGTGTTAGATTATACTGCATTATGCTATAATGTAATATGAATGTTATGACATATTCGGATACCCTATGATACATTATATTATAGCGTGATACGTGGTATTACAATGTACTATAGCATGGTATAGTATAGTATTATATGATATAGTAGTGTAGTATATCTGATATCGGATTACAGTGTGGTGTGATATACCATCTGGCCGTATACTATACTATATTTTAATGCATCACATGTAATTACATTGTTTTATGTTATAGCACACTATGTTACACTACTATAACATACAATGTCATGCCACGTCATATCATGTTATAGAATACCATGTTATAGTATAACGTATTCGTTATACTGTATAAATACATACATGCATGCATGCATACATACAGACAGACAGACATACACACATATAGAGGCCAAGCAGTACTTGCACTTACGGGTTGCTACTTTTGTTCCAAGGAACTGGGCCGTGTCTTCGGTCTGGCGGCTATGCGGCCACCGTCGCCGCCCCGTCGCCGCTTCGTCACCGCCCGTCATCTGAGCCGCGTCTTCGGGAAAGCGGCGATGTGACCGCCGTCGCCGCCCCGTCGCAACCTCGTCGCCGCCCATCGTCTGGGCCGCGTCTTCGGTTTGGCGGCTAGGTGGCCGCCGTCGCCGCCCTGGGGTGCACAACACAGATTGAGCCACATAGATTGCACCGATGATAATTCACAACATAGCTTGCACCACGTGGATAGCGCCACTTAGACTGCACCAAATGGACTGCACATCATCGATTGAACCACCTAGAATGCACAACATACTTTGTACCACCAAAATTGCAGCACGTGAAGTGCACCACATAGATTGCGCCACATATGTTGCACCAGATACCTTGCTTCACAGATATCGAACCGCATAGATTGCACCACACGAACCGCACCACATGCACTGCACAAGCACAACATAGACTGCAGCACATATGGGTTGCACCACACAGACTGCACGATATGGATTGCACAGCATAGACTGTGCCGCATGGATTGCACAGCATCGCTTGCCAGAAACAGACTGCTTTGGGGCCCACGCTGGCGAACAGGAATACGTCTCTGCTGTGACCCCGCGCGCGCGCATCGCGCACGCTCAGATTCCAGCGCAGACGCTCTCTCCTGAAGGGGCCCCAGGACACACAAATGAATACACACAAATGAAAAGATTCCCCATATTTTCTCATATTTTCTGGGGTTTTGTCTTCCCCACCACTTCCCATATTTTCCTGTATTTTCTGGGGAGTCGACGATTAGTTGTGTCTGTGTTTTTGTTCCCTCCTGAGCTCTCTCCGAGCCCCCGGGGGCAAACGCCCGTGGGGCCAGGGGTGGCGGGGGGGAGAGCGCGAGAAGGGCGAGCAGGAGAAGCAACGAGGCGCCGAGGGAGGCGGGAGGTGGTTGGACGAAGGGGGACAGGAACTCGGAGGCGCGCAGTAGCAGTGAAGGTAGAAGCAAGTGGGCAGTGAGGGAGGCGGATGGGGGCACGCAGGCAGGGAAGTGGACCGCGGCAGAAGGCGGAACTGAGAGCGCTCCGGGACACATTCTCCAGGCCACGCTCCCCGAGGAATCGGTATACGGTATGGGCTTCGAGGCAACGTCCTGGACTCTGGGGCCTCGCGGAGGCCCTTCACCGAGTGACCATGGGAGCCATCGTTCTGCCAAGAGGGCACGTTCGTGGCAAAGGACCACTCCAGCGCGTTCCGAGACGCTTGGTCCGGAACACGCTCCGTCAGGAAGCTTTGCGGGCGTTGAGGCGCGGTCTTCGGCTAGAGGCCTCCTAGATGGGGTCCGAGCAGATGGGGTCGGAGGGTCGCGCCGCATCGCCGATGCACCGGCGATGCACCGGCGATGCATCGGCGATGCATCGGCGATGCATCGGCGATGCATCGTCGACGTGGGCGATGCATTGGCGACGCTGGCGCGGAGAAAATCGAGCTCCGCATCGCGCCGCATCGCCGATGCATCTGCGACGCGGCGCGATCCTCCGACCCCATCTACTCGGGCCCCATCTTGGAGGCCTAGATCGGCCAAAAGGGTTCGCGGGGGCCGGAGGACCTCGTTGGGGCACGCGTTCTGTGCGGGACGGTGCGCTGCGTCTGGGACGGCCTCGGACCCGGGAGCCACTCGGCGGCGACGGCAAGGGCGAGCAGCCCAGGTGCGGGCATGACACGCATTCGCCCGGGAGCCTCTCTGAAGACAGAGATCATCGGCGCACCTGAATACATGTTTTGCTCTCCCCATGGGCTAGTCTGACTACCTACCAGACCACCCCAACCCAACCCGAAGACCCGAATTTGACCCGAATTTCGGGTTGGGGGTGGTACGGATACCATGTGTTTTTTCAACGTTCCCCGACCCCCCCCCACTGGAAATCGAGGATAAATTTGGGCCTTCGGGTTGGGTTGGGGTGGTTTGGTGGGTGGTGATAGTCGCCCCTATCGTCACCTCTGAGCCATCCCCGGCAGGACGGAGGGCTGCCCGGCGCCACTCCGCAGGCGCCCCCTGGCCGGGGCTCGAAAGCAATCCCGGGAGGTCCAGGAGGCAGCTTCGACGAGACCCGCACGAGGCCGAGCGGGGCGTGTGCCCTCCGCCGGCCGGAGGCGCCCACCGGAGGCGACAAGGCGAGAGCTCAGAGAACGTTCGAAGGCGACCACGACAGAACAGTAGGGGGCCACACGCGAACCCGACCCCTACCCCCCACGATTTCTGAGGGGAGGGTGGGGTTCACTTCGCTCGGGAGCTCCCGAGCCCCACCCTCCCCACCCTCCCCCCCAGAAATCGTGGGGGGTAGGGGTAGGGTTCCCATGTGGCCTCTCAAGCAGGGAACCCACGCGTTCCGGGACGCACTCTCCGGAGCACGCTTCGCCGAGAAGCGGCATGCGCTGCCTACGCAAGCACGGGGGGCGGCTTCGGGAGAAGACGGAGCCCGGCGCGTCCTGGGGCGCCCCCTCGGGAACACGGGTCATCAAGAGCCGTTGAGGGCGTTCCGCGAATGTACTGGGGTGTGCGACCTCTTGGAGGCCTCGTCGGGCCTCCGGGGAGGTGGAGGAGGGGAAGAACGACACCAGAGAGATTCCCCTCTCCTCCAACGTCGCAGGGCTTACGTCGCGTGGGCCCCTGGGGATCTCGATACATTCCCCATGGCCCGCTTTTCATTCCGAGGCGTTTTGTTGACGGTCCCCGTGCTGGCCGGGGAGGGGTGATCTACCGCCGATCGCCGTGACGTGTTCGTGTCAGTGGAGGGGCGCCCCGTGAGCACGACGTCGAAAGATTGCGGACCTCCTCGTCCATGCCGCCACCCGGGGCCGAAGACGTCGGGGTCGCCGTGGCCGAAGGCCTCCTCCTCCTCCTCCTCCTCCTCCTCCTCCTCCTCCTCATCCTCCTCCTCCTCCTCCTCCCAGACGCTCCTCCTCCTCCTCCTCCTCCTCCTCCTCCTCCTCCTCCTCCTCTCCTCCGCCCTCCTCCTCCTCCTCCTCCTCCTCCTCCCTCCTCCTCCTCCTCCTTCTCCTCCTTCTCCTCCTCCTCTTCGTCCCCTTCCTCCTCTTCCTCCTCCTCCTCCTCCTCCTCCTCCCTCCTCTCTCCTCCTCCTCCTCCTCCTCCTCCTCTCCTCTCTCCTCCTCCTCCTCTCTCCTCCTCCTCCTTCTCTCTCTTCCTCCTCCTCTTCCCTCTCCTCCTCCTCCTCCTCCTCCTCCTCCTCCTCCTCCTCCTCCTCCTCTCCTCCTCCTCCTCCTCTCCTCCTCCTCCTCCTCTTCCTCCTCCTCTTCCTCCTGCTCCTCCTCCCTCCTCCTCCTCCTCTCCTCCTCTCCTCACCTCCTCCTCCTCCTCCACCTCCTCCTCCTCCTCTCCTCCTCCTCTCTTCCTCCTCCTCCTATCACATTTGTTCGAGGATGTCTCGAGCGAGAGCCTCATATTCAAGATTTCGACGAATTCGCGAGATCCCTGGAGATCTCACTTTTTCGAGGATGTCTCGAGCGGGAGCCTCACTTGTGACGTAAAGCGTCTTAGAACAGGTCCTTCAAGATTCCACTTTTTATAGGATCTCTCGAACGAAACGGCCATAAAGGGGGGAACCTATCTGGACAAGAACGGGAAGCGCCGCTTCTCTTAGTTTGCGTGCGCAAGCACACGGATTCCCATGTAAAGCGGAATGCGTCCCGATGATTGCCTGCGTTTGCTTTGGTCAGGTGTTGTGCGTGGCGTTTGCACGTAGTGTGTGTGTTTGTGCGTGTGTGTCTGTGCGTGTGTGTGCGTGCGTGCGTGCGTGCGTGTGTGTGTGTGAGTGTGTGTGTGTGAGTGCGTGCGTGCGTGCGTGCGTGTGCGTGTGTGCGTGTGTGCTGTGATGATGACGACGATGATGATGATAGTGGTGATGACGAGGATGATGATGAAGACGATGAAGGGTATCTTGGACCGTCTTGCAGTGCTCTTGGAGATTCTGGGAGCCCTCTTGAGCCCCTCTTGGACCGTCTTGGTGATGATCATGATGATGATCATGATGATAATGGCGATGATGATGATGATGATGATAGGGTATCTTGGACCGTGTTTGAGCATTCTTGGACAGTCTTGGAGCCCTCTTGAGCTCTTCTCGGACCGACTCGTTTCGCAAACTCCCTGGATATCACCGTTGTTCGAGGATGTCTCGAGCGAGAGCCCCATTCTGAACTGAAGACGTCTCGAAGCAGCTCGTCCACTATCACATTTTGTCGAGGAAGTCTCGAGCGAAAGCCTCATTTTTAAGATTTCGACGAATTCGCGAGATCCCTGGAGATCTCACTTTTTCGAGGATTTCTCGAGCGGGAGCCTCATGTTTTTACGTAAAGCGTCTTAGAACAGGTCCTTCAAGATCCTACTTTTTCGATGATGTCTCGAGCGAAACGGCCATAAAGGGGGGAATCCGCCAATCGAGGCACACCGCCCGACCCCGAGCCCGTGGTCCCTCGCGTCTCTGTTCTTTATTAACTCGTAGGAAGCATGGCCTAAGAAACTCCCACCACCTTCTCGTTCCGAGAAGGCGCTTCCCGTCACCCGCGAAGCCTGTCGACCGTGCATTTTCGGAGGATGTCTCGAGCGAAATCGCTGTTTTGGGGGAATCCGCTGAGCCTGTCTACCGTGCAACCGGCCACCCGTAGCAGTAAGAGATTTCTCACAGATACGAGGAGGATTCTGCCAAAACGTCCAGTTCGCTCCTCGTACCTCGAAGACGCTTCCCGTCATCCGCCGACCCCGTCGGCGCGTGTGTGGGGTGTCTGTCCGGCCCCGTCGACGGGGAGCCTCCTTTCGTCCCCTCCCTCCCAGTCTCCTCTCCCGTCGGGGGGGGGAGGGAGAGAGAGAGAGAGAAAAAAAAAAAAAAAAAAAAAAAAAAAAAAAAAAAAAAAAAAAAAAAAAAAAAAAAAAAAAAAACGAGAGAGAGAGAGAGCACCCTTCCTCGTTCGGGGAACGGGTTCGCAGCTGGAGGGAATTCCATCCACGTCCTCATCACGTCAAAGGCAAGCCCCTTACCTTTGTCCCTTCCCTGGCGGCGGGGGGGGGTCCCGGGAGGGGGTGGGGTCAGATTCGCATCGCCTCTGGGGGCCCTCCTCTCCCACGCCAGTCCTTCTCCGGCGCGCCAGTCCTCCTCGGGTCCTCCTTCCCAGGTGGTGAGGGAGTCAAATACGCATCCGTCCCTGGGGTCCTCCTCCCTCTCCCCTCCACTCTCCCACGCCGGTCCTCCTCCGGTCCTTCTCCCCAGGGGGGTGGGGGCCAAGGGGGGAGTCCTTTTTCCTCCTTCTTTTCCTCCTTCTCCTCCTCCTCCTCCTCCTCCTCCTCCTCCTCCTCCTCCTCCTCCTCCTCTTCCTCCCCCTCCTCCTCCTCGTCCTCCTCCTCCTCTTCCTCCTCCTCCTCCTCCTCCTGCTCCTCCTCCTCCTCCTTATCTCCGTCTCCTCCTACTCCTCCTCATCCTCCTCCTCCTCCTCCTCCTTCTCATCCTCCTCCCCCTCCTGGTCGTCGTCGATGTCTTTCAGGGTCGGCGGCGCCGGCCGTCAGGCCTTCACAACAATTTCGAGCACCTGGAAAACTGTCGGAACAGCATCGAAATAGTGTCGAAACAGTGTCGAAACAGTGTCGGACGAGTGTCTCCCACGGTCCGACACGTGAAAACCCTCGAGTTTCGGTACCTTCCTGGTGCTCGACGTTCTTCCTGATGAGCAAGGCTGCAGTAGGTTGGAAAATCATAAGGCAGTTGACATCTGTAACAGATTCAAGGATGGAGGGGGTCGCGTCCAAGGCGTGACTCTCGGCCAGAGCGGCCGCGCACACTCGTCACAAAGATTCGCAGCTCGAGGACGGAGCAGGATCGCGTTCAAAACGGGGCGCTCGCCCCAGCGCCGCGCACACTCGACTGAATTGAAGGGGCCCTGGGGCACGCAAATAAATGCACACAAATAACAGGATTCCCCATAGTTTCCCATATTCTCTGGGTTTTTGTCTTCCCCCCCACTTCACATATTTTCCCATATTTTCCTGGGAGTCGACGATTAATTGTGTCTGTGTGCATTTTCCCTCCTGATGAATCAGATTCAAGGATGGAGGGTAGGCCATTTTCCAAGTGGAGCTCTCGCCATAGCGCTGGGCGCAGTAGTCTCAAATGGGTGTAGTAGCCTTGAGTCTGGAGGCGGGGTCCATTTCAAAATGTGGTTTTCGCCTCAGCGCCGCGCCCACACGTCTTAAAACTTGTAAAAGTTTGCAGCGATTTCAAGGACTCGCAGGGTTGAAATGGTGCTCTACACGTTTTAGGATTGCCAGCACGTAATAGTCACGTGGATCCCCAGTGTTGGGGTCCCAGGAATGGTGTTCTGGCACGAAGCAGGATTGTCAGGACGCCGCAACAGGCACGTTGATTCGCGGCATTGAAGTCCAACAAATGGTGTCCTGGCACGACGTAAGATTCCCAAGTGATTTCTGCCATGGAAGGGTTCCTGAATCCGATCAAGTTGTCAAAGTGATGAGTTGTTGCCGTTCTTGTGGTCCTGGCGAGGCATCTCCCCTTTTTGGAGCATGCGGGAGTGAAACCCTTACTTGTTTGAGTTCTTTGGACGGGAGTCTTTCAGTGGACCACTTCCTGCAATGATGGTATTCCTTGCAGGGACCTGTTAAGAGGGAACCTGGACGGAGGGCTTATTGCAATATGGTTGATGCGTCTTCGGTTTACACTGGTCCTCCTCCTCTTCATCATCGTCATCAGCATCATCATTATCAGAATAGCCATGATCATCAGCACCATCAGTAGCATAATCCTCAACATCAGCATCACATCATCGTCGTAGAAATGCTCACCAGCCTCACCGTCATCGCCATCATCGTCCTCATCGTCAGCAGCATCAGCATCACCGTCGTCATCAGCAGCAGCAGCCGCAGCAGCAACAGCATCAGCATCGTCATCAGACTCATCCTCGTAAACATCGTCATCACTTTTCTAATAACCCTCGCCCTCCTCCTTGCCATCATCCCTCCCCATGGCAGACCCCAACCAGAACGTTTCCTCTCCGCCGCGGCCCCAGCCTAGCCGGCTTGGCCTCGCCGGAACGCCCCTCAGAGGCGCCGCACCGTCTAGCGCCTCGCAGCGGGATCGCCGCGCAGGCGGGAGGAGGCGACGACAACGACGACGGCGACGAAGGGGCCAACGACGACGACGACGACGACGACGACGACGACGACGACGACGACGACATAGAGGGCAAACACGACGACGGCCTCCTTCCTCCTCCCCCTCCTCCTCCTCCTCCTTCCCCTCCTCCTCCTCCTCCTCCTCCTCCTCCTCCTCCCCCTCCTCATCCTCCTCCTCCTCCTTCTTCTCCTCCTCCACCTTCCCCTCATCCATCTTCTCTGTGAGAATAGCCTCCTACTAAGAATCATAATCACACTACTGCGACTACGACTACGACTACGATTGACAAAGACCCTGCGACTACGGCAACGCTTCCGACTGCAACAAATACGACTAGTAATGATACTAGTGTTAGCCAGCATGGACCCCAAACAGTGTGTTTCTGGCAACCTGTTGTGCAATCTATATGGAGCAACCTATGCGGAGCAATGTATGTGGTACAGCCTATGTGGAGTAATATGTACTGTTGTGCAAAGTGTGGTGTGCAACTTTCAATATATATATATATATATATAATATATATATATATATATATATATATATATAGTTATGTATTGCAACCGCTTGGTGCCATATACGAGGTGTAATTATCCCAGTGCGACCCTACCTAGGAGTTGGAGCCTCTAGGAAAGCAACCTTAGTAGGAGCAGTAAACGCCGTCCTCATCCTTCTCCTCATCGTCGTAGTAGTAGTAGTAGTAGTACTAGTAGTAGTAGTAGTAGTAGTAGTAGTAGTAGTAGTAGTAGTAGTAGTAGTAGTAGTAGTAGTAGTAGTAGTAGCAGTAGTAGTAGTAGTAGTAGGAGGAGGAGGAGGAGTAGGAGTAGGAGTAGTAGTAGATGCTGTGCTGCGCTGTGCTGCGCTATGCTGTGCTGCGCTATGCTATGTTATGATATACTATGATATGCTATGCTATGCTATGCTGAGCAATGCTATGCTGGGCCAGGCTAGGCTATGCTATGCTATGCTATGCTGCGCTATGATATGCTGCGCTATGCTATGCTATGCTATGCTTTGTTATGCTATGATTTTGCTTTGCCTTCGCTGTTGCCTTCACTGTTGCCTTTGCTTTTTTTTCTTTTGCTTGGCACCCAGGGAGCGCAACTGGGGGAACCGCACGCTTGCTTTTACCTTTGCTGTTGCTTTTGCTTGGCTCCCAGGGGACTGGGGGAACCGCCCGGGGCGGTTTGCACTGCCCGGCCCCTTTAAGCCAAGCGAGTAAGAACCCTTCTAGAAAGAGCCTAGGTAGGGAAAAAAACAAAGGATACAAAGCAATGCACAGCAAAGCAATGCAAAGCAAAGCAATGCAAGGCAATGCAGAGCAAGACAAAGCAACGCAAAGCAATGCAAAGCAACGTGACCCAATGCACAGCAATACAAAGAAATACCAGGCAAAGCACCGAAAATCAACGAAGAGCAAGGCACAGCACAAGGCAAAGCAAGGCAAAGCAACGCAATGTGTAGCAATGCAACAACGAGGCGGCGACGGGGTGGCGACGGCGAGCACGAAGGCGCCAGACCGGCACGCAGGCGAAAACGACGGGCGGCGACGAGGCGGCGACTGGGCGGCGACTGGGCAGCGACCACGAGCACGGAACCGCCAGACCGGCACGCAGGCCCAGACGACGGGTGCCGACGAGGCGGCGACCAGGCGGCTACGGCGAGCAGGCCCAAACGACGGGCGGCGACGAGGCGGCGACCAGGGGGCTACGGCGAGCACGGAACCGCCGGACCGGCACGAAGGCCAAAACGACGGGCGGCGACGAGGCGGCGACCAGGGGGCTACGGCGAGCACGGAGACGCCAGACCGGCACGAAGGCCAAAACGACGGCGGCGACGAAGCGGCGACGGGGCGGCGACGGGGCTGGCAAGGAGCGCCAGACCAGCCCGCAGGCCCAGTTCCTCTGAAAACAAAAAGAAAACCCTTAGTTCAAGGACGAACTGGGGATTACTCAAAGACTACTAGTACTAGGACTACTACGACTACTACGACCACTACTACTACTACTACTACCACTACTACTACTACTACTACTACTACTACTACTACTACTGCCTACTACTACTACTACTACTACTACTACTACTACTACTACTACTACTACTACTACTACTACTACTACTACTACTACTACTACTACGACTACTACTACTACTACTACTACGACTACGACTACGACTACGACTACGACTACGACTACGACTACGACTACGACTACGACTACGACTACTACCTCCTCCTCCTCCTCCTCCTCCTCCTCCTCCTCCTCCTCCTCCTCCTCCTCCTCCTCCTCCTCCTCCTCCTCCCTCCTCCTCCTCCTCCTCCTCCTCCTCCTCCTCCTCCTCCTCCTCCTCCTCCTCCTCCTCCTCCTCCTCCTCCTCCTCCTCCTCCTCCCCCTCCTCCTCCTCCTCCTCCTCCTCCTCCTCCATCCTCCCTCCCCCTTTCCCCCCTGCAACCCCAAAGATCCGCTGTATGAACTTGTTCCATACGGGGTCCCCGGAAGTCCCGACCCTCTCACCAAGGCGAGTTCTGCATCGGGAGTGGTGCAACATTGTCTTGACAGTCCTGGGGCCCTGCGAGGGCCCAGAGGCCGAGAGCGGCGAATAAACTCCGCGCTCATTGTCCCAATGCGTTGGAGGGCTGGGCCCCCTCCACCCTCCCCTCATTCGGTGGCAACTCACGGGAGCCCCCCATACCATCTTGCCGGCTCTTGCGAATCGACGCTAAATCGACGCTAAGTCGACGCTAAATCGACGCCAATCGACGCAAGATCGACGCCAGTCGACGCTGGCCGACGCGGAATCGGCGCTGCCTCATCGACTCACGCTAATCGACGCTAGTCGACGCTGAAGACGGAACCAAGATTAGGTCGGCCATGATGTCCTCCAAGGGGATTCTAAACAAAAAATACTCCAAAAAGAAGGCCAAAAGATGCTCCACAAATCATCCCCTGACGATGCTTGGACTGTTTTTAAATCTTCCCCCTGTAGAGGCACAGGCCCGACTTTACAACCAAGCGGCCACACCCGGCTCGGGGATCCTCTGACCCGGGCCAATCCAGAGAAAAAAAAGAGAAACTGCAACGCAGGTCTTCGCAGACCCGGGTCAGCCAATGTGCGCGGCCGCCTCGCGGCCACGGGCGGCTCGCTGACCCGGGTCAGCCAGAGGGGGTCTTCGCAGGATCCTGCAGGATCCGGTGCCCTGGCTGACCCCCGCTTGCACGAGGAGGAGGAGGAGGAGGAGGAGGAGGAGGAAGAGGAGGAGGAGGAGGAGGAGGAGGAGGAAGAGCAGGAGGAGGAGGAGGGGGGGAGGAGGAGGAGGAGGAGAGGAGGAGAGGAGGAGGAGGAGGAGGAGGAGGAGGAGGAGGAGGAGGAGGAGGAGGAGGAGGAGCTGACCCCCGTCTCCTAAGCCCCGACGGGCTCCCATGATCTGCCCCCCGGGAGCGAGGGCGGGAGCCTGAGGGCCTGCGTCTGCAGCAGGGAGAAGTCCGCGCCGTTCAGCACGGCCTTGGCCTCGGCGCGCGCTCGCGCGCCTCGCGGCGCGCGACGGCCACCGCGAGCGTGCGAGTGCCGACCAGGCGCCGCCTGCCCAGCAGGCCCCTGCCCACCTCCGCACGGAGCCACGCACCGGGGCCCCCGCGCTCGGCGCGCGCGGGCGCCCGGCGACGACGACCGCGACGCACGACTGCGACGACCGCGACGACGACGACGACGACGACGACGACGACGACGACGACGACGACGACGACGACGACGACGACGGACGCGGAGAGTACCTCGCCTCCTCGCCCCTCGCTCCTGCCCCTCCCGGGCCTTCGCCTCCTGCCTCCGGAGCCGGCGACCCCAGGGCTCTGCCCGCTCCTCTGGGGCCGAGTCTCCGTCGGGCGTTGGCAGGGCTGGGTTCCGTGGAACCTGTTTTCGCGATGTGTCCTGGGGGAGGCCCCCCCGCCCCGTTCCACTGACCAGAACTGCCGTCACCCGCGAAAAACACCGGCTGCGGCAGACCTGGCTTAGCGATGCTGGCCAAGTCAAGGGCCCCAGGGCCCTGCCGCTGACCGGGTCCCCTTACCTGGGGTCCTGGCTATATACCCAGAGATCCGACGTCATCATTTTTTCAATACGCGGTCCCCCGAAATCTCGACCCCTTCCCCAGGACTGCTCTTTCATCCGGAGCTGTTTTTTGACGGTCCCGGGACCCGGCGAGGGCCCCTGGAGGCCGAAAATCGAGAAAAACCTCCGTCTTGATTTTTCTATATTGTCGGGGCCTTGACCTAAGGAACGATAAATAAGGAACGAGGCCCCTTTTTCCCACAAGTTAAACTCCTATTTCCCATCGAAAACCAAAGGAAAACCCAAGGCAAACTGCGAAGGAATCAAGGAACACGGAGCCCCTCCCCAACGAAAAGGGTTCCTTCTTCAGGGCCCCGACTGTACGTTGGAAGCCTGGCTGTACCTGACTTCGTCCCGAGTCCGTTCCTGACGGCCCCGGCCAAGGCCGGGACGGGGCGGCCCCGCGGGGCCAAAGCGGGGGGCGCCGCGGTGCGGGTGCGCCGCGCGGGCCCCCCCAGCGCGTGCCCGCCGCCGGGGGATGGGGTCGGCGACGGTGCGCGGGCGGTGCGTCGTCGACGCGGGCGGTGCATCGGCGACGCCGGCGCGGAGAACATCGGGCTCAACGCCGCGCCGCATCGGCAGTGCACCAGCGATGCGGCGCGATCCTCGGGCCCCGTCTACTCCAACAGGCCCGACTAGAGCCGAACTGGGACTCCCCCCCTCCCCCTTTTCTGGTCCGGGGACATGTTAACAGCAACCCCCCGAGATCGGAGTCGGCCAAGAGGGGGGCGTCCAAGAGGGGGGGCGCAAACCATGGCTAGCGGCATGTGCGCGGCCCAGGGGAAGGGGGGACCAGGGACGCAATGAAATAGGAAGAGGCGCCAGGACATCTGGGGAAACATCATGGCCCACGCCATGATATCCACACACCCCTAGTCCCCAGACCCCCGACGTCATGATTTTTTCATGACGCGAACCCCAGAGGTCCGGACCCATTCCCCGGGGCCGGCTTTTCATCCCGAGTCGTTTTTTGACGGTCCTGAGGGCCGGTAAGGCTCCCCAGAGGCCGAAAATAGCGCAAAACCTCGCGTCGTGATCTTTTCATGACTCGAGGGGGTCTGGGTCATCACCCCCCTCCCTGCCGCCCCCGACGAGAGGCCCCTGCCCCCGCCGCGCTGCCCTCCCCCCCCCGGGGCCGCCCCGGCCCAGCGCCCTCGCGCCCGGCCGCCGCACGGCGCGGCCGCCCCCGCGCCCCCGCGGGCCGCGGGAACTCCCCGCGCTGCGCGGCAGAGAGTGCGGCCGCGGGAGCCTGCTCCTATAGGAAGGCACCAACCAAACACCAAGCCAGCTGCGTGCAGCACGTTTCGTAACCCCCCGTTTCCCAATCCCCCCCTCCCTTCGTCCGGCCCGACGCTCGGCGGCACGGGGTAGGAAGGCACCAACTATACACCAACACCGATCCTGGGCCCAGGATCACCCTGGGCCCAGGATCGGTGTCTACGCCCTCCTGCCCTGCGCAAGAGGGCATCTTCACCGATCCTGGGCCCAGGGGGATCCTGGGCCCAGGATCGGTGTTGGTGTATAGTTGGTGCCCTCCGATGCTCCACTTCGGCCTTCGGGGGCCCAGAATCAAGTCGGGCCAGCCCCTCTACAGGAGGGACATCCAAAAACAGTCAAAACGTGGTCTGGGGACGATTTTTGTTGACTCTTCTGGGCCATCCTGGAGTATTTTCTTGACCACGCTTTACTTCTCGTCCAAAATCCGCCTGTAGGGGAACATGCCCGGCCCAAGCCCAGAACCTGGCCCGGGGGGGCGCCCTAAAGAACTGCCCCGGAGGAGGAGCGGCCCTGCACAGAGTGGTCGGATTTCCGGTGGTCCGTACAGTCAACCCGTATAACAAGGGCGCACGATAGGGATGCAAGGGCCTTGGAAGGCTATGTCGACACTCTGCGAACGGGGCGCGGCCAGCGAAAGCGGCCAAAGATAGGCCGAAGGGGCAAGGATGCAAGGGTACCCTTGGGAAGGTTGCCCACACTTACTATGCGGGTTAACTGTATTGCAGAAGTCAATACGTGGGACCTCTGGCAGTGGAGAAGCACGGCCGCGCACGGCAGTACTTTGGCAGCACCCATGCGCGGCTAGAACTGTCTCGTAGAAAAACGAAGCCAAAAGCACAACACGAGCTGAAGCGACAGACTCGAACAAAACAATACAGAACAAAACGAAACGCAGCACGTTGTACGCAACCGAACGAAACATACAACAGAACGCGTCGCCCAGGCAAGCGGTCATCCTCGTTTCGAGAACTTGTTGAGGACGAAACACAAAACTCGTTTAGAACGAATCACAAAACAACAAACAACAAAACACTTAAAGTTCAGAGCAAAACATCGCTTAGGTGCAGCCTTGCTTTTCAAAGGGGGAGGGGGGCTTCCGTAGCTACCCCCTCCTCTGGGCAAAAGGGGGGAGGCTCAGAAGCTACCCTGCCCCCTCCCTGCTTTTCGGGGCCTGGGGTAAGCCTGGGCTCCCCTTTCCGAAGGGGTCGGGGGGGGCGTCCGAAGCTCCCCCCCTCCTTTTTGTGCGCCAGAGGGGGGTGCCTTGCAAAGGGGGGGGCTTCCAAGCTACCCCCCCCTCCTTTTCGGAGCGGAAGGTTAGCCCGGGCTCCCCTTTTGCAGGGGGGGGGGCTTCGCAAGCTACCCCCCCCCTCCCTTTGGAAGGGGGGGGTCGTTGGAGATGTTCTCTAGATTGTCACATCGAGCTGTTTTCTGCGACGTGGTCTGGGCCGTTCCGCCCGAGGCGTCCTCGCAATGGTGGGTTCCGAGCTGCTGCGGGAGAGGTTGTGTGGCCCGTGACGCTGGAGAGGAGGCAACTCTGGGCTCCCAGAGGCCTTGTCATGAGGTTGTGCGGGCTCCAGTGGGGGCGCATGCGATGTCCGGGTTGTTTTCGGAGTCGTGGGTTCCCCGAACGAACAGTTGCGTTGACGGGGCTCCTGCTCTCATAGATTTCCCGTCTGGTCGAGGGAGCGTCGCACAGGGACATCTTCAACCAAAATTAAAGCCTATGACCCACGACCCAGGCACGGTGGCGGGATGGGCCGAGGGCCATTTGACCTGCTTGGCACGGGGACGGAAAGCGCACTTACTTTCAGAGCGCACGAGATCGCTGGCTCGTCCACTCTTACACCTCTTATTGACTCCCTTCCCCTCGCATTTGTCCTATCTCAGCCTCGGAGAGTCGCGGAGCTTTCTTTGAGCGCGTTTCTTGTTTTGGAGGGGGCGGTCGGGTCGCGTTGCGTTTTCCGCGTTTGGGCTGCCAGCTTTCCAGAACCCCGCGTTTTCCTTGCGTGGACCGCTCGTTGTCCACGCGTTGCCGCCCGTCCCTGTGCCCTGGCGTGAAGAACTTATTACGTCGCAGCTCTCGGTTGGGAGCTTTAGTCTTATCAGCTCGATTACGTCACCGCTCGCTCTTGGGAGCCGCGGTGCTAAGAGCCTTTGGGAGTATTTTGGGCCTCTTAGGGGGGCTCTTGGGGAGCCTCTTCGGTGCCTCTTGGGGACCTCTTGGGGCTTTTCGGGGGCATCTTGGGGCCTCCTGGGAGCTTTTGGGCTGCGGGGGTGAAGGGACTAGGCTGCCTTTGGCCGTCTTTGGCCTCTCTTGGGGGCCTCTTGGGGCCTTCTTGGGGCCGTCCTGGGGCCGTCTTGGGCCGTCTTGGCGCCTCTTGGGCCGTCTTGGCGCCCTCTTGGGCCGTTTTGGGGCCTTTTTGGTGGCCTCTTGGGCCTTCTTGGGGCGCTCTTGGGGGCCTCTTGGACAATCTTTGACGCCTCTTGGCCCGTCTTGGCGCCCTCTTGGGCTATTTTGGGGGCCTCTTGGGAACATCTTGGGCTGTCTTGGGGCGGTCTTGGGGGCCTCTTGGACCGTCTTCAACGCCATGGAAAGCGAAAAGCCATATATGCTACAAATGAACGTTTTCCTTAAGAAAATCAATGATTTTGGCCTCTTGGGGCCCTCTTGGGACGCCTCGTGGGCGCCTCCTGGGGCGTCGTGGAGGCCTCTTGGGACGTCTTGGGGCCGCCTTGGGCGGTCTTGGGCTCTCTTGGAGCGCTCTTGGGCCGTCTTGGGCGCTTCTTGGGCCGCCTTGGGTCGTCTTGGGCGCCGTCTTGGCCGCTTCTTGGGCTGTCTTAGGCGCCTAAGACGGCCCAAGAAGCGCCCAAGAAGCGTTTTCCGATGATGTCTCGAGCGAAACGCTGTTTTTAAGCCCCGAAGGCCGCCCTACTCGATAAAAAACGAGGCGGGAGGGCAATTAGTTCCGGGCCCGGCGATGCCACCCGCCTCGAACTCCCCCAAGTCCAACTTCTTCCGACTAACGGACCGCACGCTAACGCGCGCTTTCCGTCATCCGCCGCCCCCTGTCGATTCATCGCAGGGGTGCCTGGCGTGCTGAATCCTTTCGGTTTTGGTTTTGGTTCTTGTTCCAAAAGAAATCCCCCAGGGAGTCCGACGCGTCCCGCCGGCCGCCCGAAGAACCTCAATCCCCAATGTTTCGCTCAAGATGGCCCAAGGTGGCTTCCAAGATGCCTCCAAGACGGCCACGATGGCCTCCACGTCGGCTAAGATGGCCCCAAAACGCCTCCAAGACGGCCCAAGATGCACCCAAAACGGCCTAAAGTAGCCTCAAGATGGCCTAAGACGGCCCAAGAGCCCCCTAAGAGGTCTCAAAGACAGCACAAGAGGTCTCCAAGAGGTCCCCCAGGAAGGCCCGAAGAGGCCAAAATCATTGATTGTCCTTCGTATTTTTGAAGGATTTTGGCATTTTCGCCTTTTCGGCTTTCCGACGGCCCAAGAGGCAAGATGGCCCCATGACGGCCCAAGAGGCTCCCAAGATGCCCCCAAGAGGCTCCCAAGACGGCCCAAGAGGCCTCCAAGACGCCCAAGATGCCTCCAAGACGGCAAAGATGGTCCCAAGATGCCTCCAACACGGCCCAAGATGCACCCAAGACAGCCTGAGATGGCATCCAGATGGCCTAAGACGGCCCAAGAGGCCCCCAAGAGGCCTCCAAGACGGCCCAAGAGGTCTCCAAGAGGTCCTCCAGGAGGGCCCGGGGAGGCCAAAATCATTGATTGTCCCAAGGTTTTTGAAGGATTTTGGCATTTGCTTCTTTTCAGCATTCCGACGGCTCAAGACGGCCCAAGAGGCCCCCAAGATCGCCCAAGATGGCCCCTATGACGGCCCAAGAGGCCCCCAAGACGGCCCCAAGAGGGCGCAAGAGGCCTCCAAGACGGCCAAAATGGCCTCCAAGACGACTAAGATGGCCCCATGATGCCTTCAAGACGGCCCCAGATGCACCCAAGACGGCCTAAGACGGCCTCAAGATGGCCCAAGACGGCCCAAGAGGCCCCCAAGAGGCCTCTAAGATGGCCCAAAAGGCGTCCAGGAGGTCTTCCAGGAGGGCACGAAGAGGCCAAAATCATTATTGTTTTCCTAAGAGGCCTTCATGACGGCCCACAAGGCCCCCAAGACGGCCCCAAGAGAGCCCCAAAACGGCCCAAGAGGCCTCCAAGACGCCCAAGACGGCCTCTAAGAACCCCTGATATGCCCCAAAGGGCCCCAAAACGACCCAGACAGGCCCCAAAGACGGCTTCCGCCGGCGTCAGACAAGCCAGGAACACCCTAAGACTGCCAAAGAGGCCCCCAAGAAGCCCCCAAAGGCTCCAAAAAACCCTCCAAGGGGCCCCCAGGAAGCTTCCAGGAGGCCCCAAGAGTACCCCAAGAGGCGCCCAAAACGCCTCCTCCTCCTCCTCCTCCTCCTCCTCCTCCTCCTCCTCCTCCTCCTCCTCCTCCTCCTCCTCCGCCTCCCCCGAAGTCTTTCCAAACCGACTCGGGGAACAACTGGCCCGATAGCTTGGCCAAGCTCTGGCCCAGCTGTCGGCCACAGAGGCGCTTCCACAAAGGGGCAGGGGGCGGCGGTGATTCGCCGTAGGCGTCTTCGATCCGCCGCCCCCTGTTGGCTTGCCACAGGGGTGCCCAGCGTGCTAAATCCTATCGCTCTTGGTTTTGGTCCTTCTTCAAAAGAACTCTCTCTGGGGCTTCGGCCCGTCCCGCTGGCCACTCGAAAGGCCCAGAATTCCCGGAAAGAATTACCCCAAGACGCCTCGAGATGTGGTTCAAGACCGTCAAGATGGCCCAAGATGGCCTCCAAGATGCCTCCAAGATGGCCCAAGATGCATCCGAGACGGCCTAAAATAGCCTCAAGATGGCCTAAGACAGCCCACGAGGCCTTCAAGAGGTCCCCAAGACGGCCCAGAGGCCTCCAGGATGGCCCCCATATGAAGGCCCGAAGAGGCCAAAACTCATGTATTTCCCCTAGGTGTTTGAAGGTTTGTGGCTTCTGCGGTTCTTCAGCTTTCCGACGGTCCAAGATGGCCCAAGAGGGCCTCAAAGTCACCTCAAGATCGCCCAAGACGCCTCCAACATGGTCCTATGACGGCCAAAGACGGCCCCCAAGACGGTCCCAAGAGAGCCCCAAGACGGCCCACGAGGCCTCCAAGATGCCTTAGATGGTCTCCAAGACGGCCCTGAAGCGCCCCAAGAGGGTCCCAAGTCGGCCAAGACGGCGTCCGAGGGCGTCAGACGGGCCAGGAGGCCATCAAGACGGCCCAAGATGACTCGAAGATGGCCCAAGACCGCTCAAGAGGCCCCCAAGTGGTCTCCAAGACTGCCCAAGAGGCCGCCAAAAGGGCCTCCAGAAAGACCCGAAGACGCGTCAGTTTCCTTAAGTGCCTGAAGGTTGTTGGCTTTGCGCTTGCCTCCAAGATGGCCTCAGAACGGATCAAGAGGCCCCCAAGACTGCCCCAGGAGGGCCTCACGACGGCCCACGAGGCCTCCAAACCATGGCCTCCAAGACGGCCCTGGAGCACTGCAAGAGGGCCCCAAGTCGGCCCAGAGAGGCCCTCAAGGCAGCTTCCGACGGCGTCCGACGGGCTAGGAGGCCATCAGGACGGCCCAAGATGGCTCGAAGATGGCCCAAGACCGCTCAAGAGGCCCCCAAAAAGTCTCCAACACGGTCCCAGAGGCCTCCAAGTGGGCCTCCAAAAAGGCCCGAAGAGGCCAAACGCATTGATTGTTCGTCGGCTGTTGAATGTTTGGCAGGTGCGTCATTTCAATATTCCGACGGCCCGAGACGGCCCAAGAGCCCCCAAAGATCGCCCAAAGATCGCCCAAGGGGCCTCCAAGATGGCCCGAGAAAGGCTCAAGAGGCCCCCAAGACGGCCCAAGAGGCCTCCAAGACGCCCTAGATGGTTTCCAAGGCGGCCCTGGAGCACCCCCAAGAGGGCTCAAAGTCGGCCCAGACAGGCCCCCAAGATGGCGTCCGACGGCGTCCGACGGGCCAGGAATACCCCAAGACGGCCAAAAGGGCCCGCGAGAAGTCCCCAAAGGCCCCCAAGAGGCCCAAGGAGGCCCCCAAGATGCATCCAAGAGGCCCCCAGGAAGCTCCCAGGAGGCCCCAAAAGTGCCCTCCCAAGGCTCCCAAGATGTCCCCTGATCCGCCTCCTCCTTCTGATCTTCCCCGCCATCCTCCCCGAAGTGTTCCCCGAAGGGTTTCTACAACGGCTGGGGGAACACATGGCCAGATAGGTTGGCAGAGCCCTTGCCACAACGCTCGGCCACATGGGCGATTCCAAAGGCAGGGGGCGGCGGTGATTCGCCGCAGGCGTCTTCGATGGATTGCATAAGATACATTGCCCCGCATATGCTGCACCATATCTATTCCGCCATATATATTGCACCATATAGCTCGCACAGCATACATCACTCCTCATATATTGCACGACAGATGTTGCACGACGCTGATTGCACAACACGGATTGACCCACACAGAGTGCATAATGAGGATTGCACAACTTTGATTGCGCAACATATACGGCACCACATAAATCCCACCAGCCTTTTGGGCGCAGGTGGTCGAACGATATCTCTCTTCCCTCTTCCAAAAAACCTTCTCCACCTTCGGGGAGGGGTTTACCCTCCCCCTACACCCTCCCCTGGACCTGAACGGGGGGGGGCGCGAGGTGGCAGAAGGCCCCTTTCCTGTCAAGATGGCTCCAAGATGGCCTCAGAGAGCCCAAGATAGCCTCCGAGATCACTCAAGAAAGTCCAAACATGCCTAAAGAGAAATAACAGCATGTTTCCAAGAGGCCCCAAGAGGGCGACAAGACGGTTCCAGGTGCTCTCAGAGCTCCCTCGGGCCCACCCCGTGAAGCCAAAATGCTTCAAAAACATAACAAAACTCGATTAGTGTTGTTTTCTCGCCTTTCGCTTCCCATGCGCTTTTGAAGCCTCAATATGGCCCCAAGATGGCCCAAGAAAGCTCCAAGAGGGGTCTAAGAGGGGTCCAACAGGCCCCCAAGACGAGGGCCCCAAGAGGCGATGTTAATGGCCCCGGAGGGGGGGGCAAATCGAGGACCCACCCTCCTTTGATCGATGGTCTCCAAGACGGCCCCAAGAGACCCTCCATAGCTCCCAGGGGGGCTCCAAGAGAACGCCAAGAGAGCCCCGAAACAGCCCCAAGAGGGCCCAATGAGGGCCCTAAGACGCCCCAAAACACAGAGATCTCTCGGTTGACCCTGGTTGTTCACTTTGCTTCCCTAGATGTGTCTCTTCGTCCCTAATCCCGTCAGCTGTCATGGGCAAGGTTTCTGAATGGGCTGGTGGGGATACTTTTTTGTCAACACGCTCGCGAGGCGGGTCGAAAGCCGTCCGAACACGAGTCGGGCCGTGACTAGGCAGCAGGACAAGAAAGGCAAGCGAATCGAGCGAGCGGGCAGCCACTCAGAGGGAAAGCCAAAACCGACGCTCCCATACCCAGCGGCGTTGGAAACCCCGGTGCAAGTAAGCGCAGCCAAATGGCGCGGCGGCGCGACCGTAAACACTTGTTTTGATCTGCGGGGCGAGAGCGAACCTCTTCCGCTGAAAGCTAGGCGGGCTACGCACAGTTTCAACTAGGGAGACAGGGCACAGGAAGGCGGGGCCTCAGGCGGCCGGAGCGGGCGGAGCCCGGGGCGCAGGCGGCGCCGAAGTGGACGCGCAGGAGAAGGCACGCCGCGGACAGGTACCGGGGGAGAAGACCGGAAGGCGAGGGAAATGGCATTGCCGTCAACGGCACGTCGCGAACACCAGCCTCAAGCACTGCAGGGGAGGACGCGCCACTTGACCAGGTCGACGGCCAGGAGGAAGAAGAGCACCACAAAGGCGATGAGCAACGCTGCGCCGCCGGATGATGCGGAGGAGGCCCGGGGTGGTAGTCCAATCCACGACCAGGTAGCAGCGTAGCTTGAGGCGCGGCCTCAAACGAAGGGGCCGTCCATGACCGACAAGAAGTCGGTGGGCTGCAAGGTGGAAACCTGCCCTGCAACGCCAGCGCGTGAAAACGGGCAGCAGCCACACGCGATGCGCTGACGTCCGCATTGCCAAGGGCCGGGCCTGAGCCGCGCAGCGCCATGGCGAGCGGGGCCGCCGAGGCGGCCAGGTGCAGCGCCCGTCACTGGGCCGAAGCCGCGCCGCGCCGGGCGCTGCCGCCACGGGGGGGGGGCGGAGCGAGCAACGGGGGGAGAAGCGAACAGGAAGGAGAGAGGCCAGCACTCACCGCCAGCCGTCGACGTGCCAGCCCGCGCCGTCGGTGCTCACGTGGGAGGAGCTGGGCCCCCAATGGGTTCAGGTAGGACACGCGGCCCCAATACACGTTAAAGACAAGAGGGGGGGGGGGGGAGGGGGCAGGCAACACAGTCGGGGGCCGGGTGGGCCAGTAGGCCGCGAGTAGACCGTGCACGTACCAAGTGCACCGCTACTGCGTCCGCCAGGCTGCGCGCGCCTGCACCGCGCGCGCGACGGGGGCGCGCGCGGGCCGCCAGGCTCCTGGATCAGCCTTCCAGCCAAAGCTGCGGGGGAACAGGCGGGGGGGGAACAGGAGGACACGCGGCCCCAGGCCAAGTGGCGAGGGATGGGGGAAGGGGGAACAGGTGGCGGGCGCGGCCAGCGGTGGGTTGGACACGGACCTCGCCGTAAGTTGTTGGGGGCGTAAGAAGGCGGTCGCGGCGCGCTACGTCTGACAGGGGGGGCCCGTTGCATGCTGGTCAGCGCCTGGGGCGCTTCCCGGTCCAGTTGTCGTACCCGGAGCTGCGTGCCTTGTCCCCCCCGCGCCCTTCTTCACCTTTGGCAACCTCTCTCTTCTTCTGGGCGCCCTGGTACAGGGCCTTTTCTCGGCCCCAGTCCACGCGGGCGCCGGCGCGTCGAGACCGCGTCTCCACGCGGTGGTTGCAGCAGTCCATATCATCCAGAAATTTGTCGATTATCTTGGGCCGCCAGCAGTTCGGGTCGAACGCGACCTGGTCTTTGGATTTGCCTTTGCCCTGCTCCTTACACATATGCCTGCGCCACGAGTGCCAGGCTGCGGTGAAGTGGCACCCCCCCTCAGCCTGCAGCCTCTTCAGGTGCGCGACTGCTGTCTCGCGTAAGCGGCGTGGCCAGCTGACGCGGTAGATTGTCCGTGGACGGCTGGGGTCAGGGTAACGGCGTTCGTCCCTGTGGCGAGAGCTGCGTGGACCTTCTGGCCGGCGCCAGGGGGTCCACCCTGTGCCCCTGCCACAGTCGCGGCCCTGGTCCCAGTAGCGCCCCCTGGTTCTGCCCCAGTCGTTGGTGTCTTGCTTGCGCCACGGGGCCCCCTCTACGCCTTTGTTGCGGTCGCGATCTCGGTCGCGGTCGTGCTCTCCAGCACGGGCCCAGTCGCTGGTTTCTCTGGACGCGCGCCTCACCGCAGTCTCGCACGATCCCCGGGGAACTGGATCCCGCGCCCTGCCGCGCAAGCGCCCTAGCTCATGCGCAGGGAGGGGGTTGAGTGCGGGGCGGCTGTCTTCTGGGCCTTCGGATCTGGGCCGCGCGTGCAGTGCTCGGTCGTCGGCGGCGGCCGTCAAAAACACGGTAGGTTCCGTGGGTGCGCAGGCTGGCTGGGTCAGGCACTGCTTGAGTCGCGCTCAGGACTGCGGCGTCGCTCGTCACGAGGGCTCAACCTGGCCTGGCCCTCCTCGACTGTGTCGGGGTCTGAGGATGGGAAGACCGTATGGACCATGCTTAAGGCCTCCGCGAGCCTCTGCTTCCTCTCTTGTTCCTGGTCGTCGCTGGTCTAGTCGGGGTCCTCCTCCTTAGGGTGCACGAGGGGTGCCGGCTGGCTGGTGGGGTCTTGCGTGTCCGTGCGCGGCGCGCATGGTTCAGGCTTGGAGTCGGGCTGAGCCCCTTCTGGGGACGTCGCGCTGGCGCCTCCCATGTCGGCGTCGAGCCGGGGACTGGATGTGGCCGCTGGCGCCTGCGCCCCGCGCGCCTCGTCGGAGGCCCTGCCCAGGAAGGCGGCTGCTTGGAGCGCCGCGTCGCCGCGGAGGACGTTCACGCGTAGCGCCCTGGTACCGGCGCCCCAGACTTCCAGCCACTCGTCGTCGATTTGGACGATAAGGGTTCGCCCGTCCAGTTCGCGGGCCAATACGTTCAGGACGGGTCCGAATACCGCTCCGTCCAGGGGGCGCGTGGACAGGGGCCCAGCGCCGTCCGCTGAACTGAACTGAACCACCTGGCACGGGGAAGGCGTCGCTCCTGATGACCACGTAGTCGCCGCCCTGGATGCAGGGGCTGTCCGTTGCGATCGGGCAGAAGGAGCCCTGGATGGGTGTGTCTGGGACTCGCCCTTGCTGCCGTACGAGGCGACTGGGCCCCTCGCTCTCGGGGAGGGGATCAGGAGTAGCGCCGACGGCAGGTGGCGCCCCAACGGACTTGGCAGCCGCGGGTCGCGCGGCGGGAGGGGCCGGGGCCGGCTCGTCGCCACGCGGAGTGGGCGGGAGTGAGTCGCGGGGCGTCAGGCGCCTCCCCTTGGCGGGTCTTGGGCTGTCAGCCTGGTTGGAGGTGCGGTCGGGGCGCCCGCCCGCTCGGGGGGCGGCGCGCTGCTGGGGCTCGCTGCTGGACGTGCGCTCCGCGGTTGGCTGAGCTGAAGCGGTGGCGCTGGGGTCAGTGTGCCTGACCCCTCCGAGATGTGCCCCCCCGTCACCTTTGCCCCTGATCTGCGCCGCCACCTTTGCGCGCGTCTCCCTGGCCGCCAGCCGTCGCTCCCAGGCAAGGCGCTGCTGCTTGCCCCTGGGAAGTGGCGGGAGTGAGTTGCGGGGGCGCTCCTGGTAGGCGCGCGCTTCCTCGCCCCAGGCAGCGGCGCGCCGATGCACTTCTTTCTGGTTGGGGCGCATTGCGACCCCTGTCGAGGCGGCGGGGATGCCTGGTAGCGCGGCGAGGGTGCTGGCTCCTGCGCTCGGGTATACGTCAGGGCCGCACCTGTCGAGCACGTGTTTCACTGCTGACGGGGCCATGTCCCATTGGTGGATCAGGCACTCCTTGAAGCACCAGCCTGCGTGCGCCAGCGCTTGGTCAGGAACATCTCCCTCGCTAGCTGCATGGGCGGAGGCCCGTGGACCATGCTAAAGCCGGCGCGGAGACCTTCTGGGTCAGCGGCGTGTCACTACATGCCAGGGAATGGCTGCCCAGGCCCCCGCCCGCGTCCCTCTGCGCCCGGGGGGCAGCCGTCGCATCGCCAGATGCCGAAATCCTTCTTGTAGAAGCGAGAGATCAGGCGATCGTCGTTCGCGTTACTGGCTGGGAGGGCGGCTCCGACGTCGAGCGGATTCAGCTCGCCTTCCAGCGGGGCCAGCAGCTGCTCCAGGGGCGCGTAGGCCGTAGGTGCCGACGCAGGGCACAGTCCCGGCAGGGCGCGCGTTGTGCGCACAGGCACGTCGTCGGGGCGGTCGTTGATCCAGCCCCTGAAGTCCACGTCGTCTGGAGGGGGCCGGCGCTCTTCCATAGCCTTCACGGTCCAGCAGCAAATGCACAGCCAGGTGAGGCCCCCTCCTCGGCAGTACTCTGTTAGCCTGTTGACCGCAATGGTTCGGCGGATCCGCTTGCTGACGCACGCCCCTTCGTCGCGCTTGAAGGGGCCGCGGAGACGCCCTTGGCAGTAGAACTCGGCCTTGTTCTGCTCCTTCGTCCACCTGGTGTCTCGGTCGTCTATCCACGGGGGCCTGAGCGCCACTCCAGGGCGTGGCCCGAGCGGGGCGGGCGCGCCCAGGTGCAGGCGCGCAAATGATTTCCCTCCGCCTATCCAGGTGCCGCCGCTTGCCTGCTTTGTTGGGTCGTCGGCGGGGCCGATGCCGGCCCCGAGCACGTCAACGTAGAGCGCACATACGGCGCACTCGTGGTTCGCCAGGGCCGACAGGTAGGCGGGAGACACGGTGCCTCCGATGACTGCGAGGGCGGCCTGGAGTGTGAATTTTCTTGCCTCGAGGCCCCTCCAGGTTGCGGGACAATTCGCACGCCAGGCCAGGGGGTGGTGGTGGGCAACCATGACGAGGCGGGACACTGCAGTGATCAGGAGCTCCAGCGCCGAGCGCAGCTGCCTGAAGCGGCGCCCCTGTAGTCCGAACAGCGCGCCTAGCCGGTCACGAGCAGTCTTGTCGCGCGGGCGGCACGGCTCGCACAAGCCGAGGATGGCCTCGATCACGTCGCCGATGCCCTCAGCGCCCCCGCACGGGCACAGGCAGGTGCGCGGTTCGCGCTGTATGAGCAGGGACAAGGCGAGCAGGACCCTGGCGTGGATGGCTCCCAGGGTCGCGCCGGTGCTGTCCAGGAGGCTTTTGAGGACTGTGGCCAGGCGCCCTTTCGAGTCCATGTCGCAGAAGGCCAGAAACACCGGCGGCGCGGCTGGCTCCTTGTGCTTTTGGCACTTGCCAGTGGACGGCTGCCAGCATTTAGGTCTGCGCCTGGGGACGTTAGCGGGAATGCAGTAACGCGCCACGCTGCTGGCATGTTCGGTCGGCCCCTTCTGGGTGGGACCAGCTTGGGGTCGACTGCGCGGGCGTTGTCGTTACTCGAGACCCCGAGCCCTATAGCCCACATGATGGTCGCAAAAACCGCCGTGCACACCAGGTTGCCGGCGTCCAGTCCTACGAGTGTAGAGCAGACAAAGAGGTACCCGTTCATGCCCCACCCCTTCCCGTCCTGCAGGCTGGGGTCCGCGGGCTGATCCGCGACGCCGCACTGGCGCGGATGTAGTCCGAGGCGCCGTAGAATGCCGGGCCCGAATGCTGGGCAGCATAGTAGTCGCACCGCTGCAGCGTTGACGTCGCCCTCCGGGCCCTTCCAGTCGCGGTCGGCCGGGAGCGGCAGGTCGGCGCGCGCCGAGAAGCCAGCCTGCTGAGCCTGACGGGCCTTGATCACTCCCTTCTCCTTACGTCTGCGGTCGGCTTCCGCCAGCAGCCGGGCCTTCTCTTCTGGGTTGGCAGCGTCGGGGATGTCGCCCTTGAAGACACTTGAATCAGCTCTGGATTGGCGCGGGGATCCGCCCAGGTTGTGGTGGAACTCGAAGGCGAGGCCCGCCTTCTGGGCCCGGGCGCTCAGGCGGCGGAGCGCAGCGTCTGTGGCCGTGCGGAACATCCTTGCGTCAGCGGTCATGATGAGGTTGCACTGCGGGCGCGTCAGCCCCACGTCGATGCGGTGCCGGTCGCCCACGTGGCCCCGATTGCGCATAGATTAGGCACGGGTGGTCATTAGGCTGACGACGGACGCCTCTTGTTCCTGGGCGGCGTCGATGGCGGTGACACGGATCGTCTCGCTTCCCAGGAGGTCCGGGAACAGGTCCGCGAGTCCGCTGAAGCGTTCGCACAAGCCGTTTGCTGTCGTGGCGCGATTGACCCATGTCCCCCCCGTGATCCCCCTGCTGGCCTGAGAGGAGTTGGAGCTGCCCCGGCCCCGGTGGCGCTGGGAGCCGGGGGCGCCCGCCTTCACCTCGGATCCGTCCGCTTGCGCCACCCGCGAGCAGCGTCTGATGTCGCGCGCCGAGCAGGGGTTGCCGGGCAGCAACCGCTGCGCATGCTTCGTGAATGTTGGCGAGCCGCCCTGATTCGAGGACTGGACCTCTTGCGAGGGGACGTGCGCAAGTATGAAGCCATGCTGGTCGTAGACGGTGCCACCGCATCCCTTCGGGACCGCGCAAGCTGCCTTGCTCCTGAATCCGCCCACGGCGTCGATCAGGGAGTCGCCGGGCCCGCAGTTGCCGCCCTCTTGCTGCTTCGTATTCTTGGTCGGACAAAAGTAGTGCGAGCGGCCACTCCAGTCCTTCGGCGCATGGTCGCCGCCGCACGGGGCCCAGGATGGCCGAGACTAGCCTGCCCCCGTAGAACGTGAGCGAGGGCCGCGCGAGCCGGGGCGGATGGGTCCGATAGCACTCCTCCAGAGTGACGTCGCATTCGGGGATGTCCCCCATGGCTGTCACGTACTTGGCGAGAATGGAAACTCCTAGACCCCAGCGCAGCGCCTGCTGGGATTTGACCGTCGGGCGCAGCTGCCGCTCGTCGCCGAAGAGGACCGTTCTGGCCCCGCATCTGACAGCGTGGATCAGGGACATGATGGCCATAGGTTCGGACGTCTGTCCTGCTTCGTCCAGGAGACATACGAAAAAACTTCTTGTCCCAGAGGTCGGCCCCCGCCTCGCGCGTGGCCAAAATGAACTTTGCTTCAGTCGCGACTTCCGCTCGGAACTTGGGGAACCAGTTCGCATGCCCCGCGGTGACCTCGCCCTCCGATATGTTGTACATCTCGGCGTAATTGGCGACAGGGGTGATATTCTTGGCTACGCTGCCCTTGACTCTGTCCTCGTGTGCGAGGCGCACGGCCAGGCGAGGGAACAGGTCGCTGTTGGCTGGGTTCAGGTTCTTTCCGATTTGCTCTGCCAAGTTGCCCATGGATCCGCCGGTGCCGCCAAAGCACCCCACGCCCCACCCTGGGGCGCGGCGCGACATGTAGGCGTCCGCCAAGCAGGCCGCGACCTTGGTCTTCCCGGTTCCGGGCGGCCCGTGTCATAGGGCAAGGAAGGAACTCTGGGTCGCAAACACGCAGCGCCGCTGGGCGCTGTTGGCGTGGCGCAGGTAGCAGGTGCGCCTCAGGCGCTCCTGCTTTGGGGCCGGCAGCAATCGCTTGAAGACACTGCCAGGGGAGTCCTCCGCCTACTGGGCCGTCAGCGCGGGCGCGGCCGTACGTTGGTCGGCGCTGGGTTGGTCGGGGTCGTCGATAGTGCGTTCCAGCGTCGCCGAGGCCCGCGCGAGCAGCAGATCTGCCACTGCGCCTTGCGCCGGCACGGCCAGGACTCTGGCCTTGTGTCGCAGCCCTCATGCCGGAAAACGAGCGCCCAGATGATGGGCGGGAGGGCGGTGCCCCAAAGGGCCGCCCTATCGCACCCAGCTGAAAAGAATTCACGTATCGCTGCGTTGACCTTGTTGAATTGGGCCTTCCTCGTGGTGCGGTTGCTGGCCTGGGCTTGGCCTTTGAACTGTGTCGTCGTTGTCGTGAAAGGGTCCGTTCCTCTTGGCGTCGTAGTGGACTAGCGCGATGCCCGCAGGGCAGCGCCGGTCGGGACCCTGGTGCCGGGGGCGGGAGGCCAGACGGGGTTTACCTTTGCCAAGAAGTCCACCGTTGGCGAGGACTTGGTGATTAGGAAGGGGTTCGGGGTGCCTGCCGTCATGTCGCGCTCTGTCCACTCCATGGCCCACCGATCGTGTCCCAAACCAGCAGGTAGTATTCGCTCTGCCCTTGTCGTTGTCCTTTGAGCCGATCTTACAACTGGACCTTACCCAGGATCTCTTGGCACTGCTCGCTCGGCTGGGAACAGGTAAGGATCTGCACGTCTAGGGCGCAGGTAGTCTTGCTAGCGATGATTTGCCGGGACATGGTGGAGCCGTCGTCGGGGGGTTCCACGTCCGCGTAAACGTAAAACTCGGTGAAGAAGACCCTCTTTAGCTCCTTGCCGTATATCTGCAGTCGTCGAATCCAGTCGGTCTGTAGTGGGACTGCTCGCGGAGCTAGTCCTAGGCAGGGGCGCGCCGCCGTGCCGTTTGGGACCGTGTACCAGGGGGCGCTGTAGAGGTCCTCGGCGTTCCTAGCGAGCTGTATGTGCCGTCCTTCAATGGCGGGTGCCCCCGGCGACGTGGGGGCTGGCATTCCGGCCTTGTGGGACGCCGAGGAGGTGCCAGAGTGTCCCCCGTAGCCGGTGGGGCCGCCAGAGGAGGGTGCCCAGGGGGGGGGGGGCCCAGGGATGGCGGGCTGGGCTGACGGTGGAGACCCAGGGGGAGGCGGTGGTGCGTGGGCGGACTGTCCCGAGGCGGAGCTGGACGCACCCCTCATGGCCAGGGAGCCGGCCAGTGCCTGTCCAGCGCTGTGGAGTAGTTGTTCCTGTGTCTGTTGCTGGGGGCGGGTGGTCTTGGTCCAGGGGGGCTGTACGTGCCCTAGCGGGGGAGGGTATCCGGGCCCGTCGTCGCACGCAGGAAATCAGATCGGTATCGCGCCCCATTCCGACTCATAGACGCAGGGGGTCGATGGGGGAGAGTTTCCCGTCAAGGTCCCAGTCCCAGCACCACCCGGGGTACTACGTCCTCGGGATCGCCTGTGTGGCTCTGCCCCGGGTCATGGCCCACAGGTCGCCTCCCATTATGAAGCGTTGGGGATCAGGTAGCCCTTAGGGGTTCGTCGCCGTCCATGTGCTCTGCGATCTGGGTCTGCTTGCGCTGCTTCATGTGCTCGGTCGACGTGAAGTGCTCGGGTCCGTTGACTGCCTTGCCGCACTCGTCCACAACCATAAACACGCAGAGGTCGATCGCTCGGTGTGAGTCAGGCGAACAGGCTGGTGGGGATACGCGAATCGTGAAGAATTGCACCACACAGAGTGCACCACACAGATGGCACAACAGAGATTGCACAGCATTGATCGCACAACAGCTATTGCACAACATAGATTGCACAACATCGATGTCACTGCATCGATTGCTTCACATATATTGCACAACATAAAGTTCGCAACATATACTGTACCGCATAGACTGCACCACATATACTGGACCACACACACACACATGGCACACAATATATTACACAACATGAACTGTACAACATGTATTGTACATCATAGGTTGCACAGCATAGACTGCATCACATGTATTGCGCCGCATAGATTGCACAGCACAAATTGCACAACATATGTTACTAGAAATACGCTGTCTGGGGTTCACGCTGGTATGGAAAAAATGGTAAGCTAGTCCAGCATCGAGTCGGAAAATCTGATTGAACGGGAACATGCATTGAATCGGGCCGCATCGGCACGGAGTCAGAATCGAGTCGATTCGTCCGCGTCAGGATGCACAAGAGCACCTTGCAAACATTGGGCCGCATCAGCTCGTCGGCAGATCGGAATCGAATAGAATCGAGCCAGCCGAAGACGGCATCGATTCGGCTCGGTCGAATCGAAAAAAACTTTGGACGGGAAGGACCAGCGGAGCTGAGAACGGAAGGAGCACCTCCCTGTCTCCTCCTCTTCCTCCCGTTCCTGCTGCTCCTCCCGCTGCTTCGGCGCGCGGTGCCTTCCCGAGGGCATCCACCTCGCTGGCCCGCATCTCCTTGCGCACGTCGTAGTACTTGATCAGCCAGTCGCACTCCTTGTATCCCCTCCCTCCTGCTAGTCCCAACAGCTCCCCCCGGCTTGTCCCGTGAGCCTCGCTCTCCGGGGATTCATGCCCGAAAACTCTGACCCACAGAATCAAGAAGCATAGGGAGAGAGAGAGAGAGATAAAGAGACAACAACAAGAAGAAAAAATGTACTGCACATACGGGTGACCATACGGGAGAATATACGTGAGAGAATATGAAAGAGCATACGGCCAAGGCTGGGCTAACGGCGATGTTGCTTTACTGTGATGTTGGGAACCAACTTGTAGGAAACCACGAACAGCGCGTCCCTACATCTCCAGCATGCGAAAGGATCGAGCGAACACGACACAACTACCTGTAAGAGAGCGCGAGCCACGCGTTTCCACGCTGCCAAAACCTACATCGCCGTTACTCACATCGCGGTTAGCAGGATCACCCTGGCGCGGTGCGTGCTGCGTCAGGGGAGGGTGGCCCACCTCCTCAATCATGGGGGGGTGTTAGGATTAGGTCGGGCCTGTCCCCCTGCAGGGAGATTTTGGGCGAGCAAAAAAATGCTCCAAAATCCTGAAAAAGTATTCCCCAGACTATTGTTTGACTATTTTTGCATATTCCCCCCGTAGAGGGACACGCCCGACTTGAGGCTAGGAGCTCCCTGCGCGCGGGAGGGGGGGGGACACGAGAGGGCACCGCACGCCGTTCCAGCCTCACGGGGCTCGGGCACCGCTGGCCTGCCCGGCACAAATCAGCAAATGCAAGATGTTCCTTCATATGCTTGTTATACTAATCGTAGTAATAATAATAATAATAATAATAATAATACTAATACTAATACTAATAATAATAGTAATAATAATAATAATAATAGAAATAATAATAATAATAATAATAATAATAAAAATAATAATAGTGTGTTTCAACATGTCATCAAATTCTGCCAAACGTGCCTCTCTCACGCGCACGACGGAATCGCAAGAGAACCCTCGCGCGCGTGCTGTCGCGAGAATCCCAGGCAGACAGTAGGACGAAGTCCACGCGCGCGCGTCGTCGCGCGCGCATGCCAGAATTCCGTCTGCACAGCCGGATCGCGGCCACGAGAACGCGGATCAAGAGCAGTAGCCCCTTCGCCTGGGAGCCTCGAGCGCCATGGAAATACCAAAATGTCGAACCGCACTCCAAAGTGGAGGGGCCAAGCACGAAGCACGTAAGGGAACCCCTCCAAAGCTGGAGCTGGTCTTCACTCGCGTGCCGGTTGTGCTCCATGGTTCCCTCCCCCTGCTCCTCCTCCTACTCCTCCTGTTCCTCCTCCTCCTTCTCCTCCTCCTCCTCCTCCTCCTCCTACTCCTACTCCTACTCCTACTCCTACTCCTACTCCCCGAGGCCGTGTGGAGCGAGTGGATGTACTTGAGCGTGGCCGCGAGGTCGGTGTTGGCCGACTTCAGGTCCTCCTTGTGCGACTCCAGGTCTCCCTCGAGGCTCGCCTGCCGAGTCACGGCGCTCGCCAAAGCGTGCGGGCGGGCGGGCAGGTTTGAAGGTATCCTGTGTCCCCATATATTGGCTCCTCTCTTCCACCCCCCTCCTCTCCCTCTCCCGCCTTCATTCCTTCATTTACGAGCTCAACGACTTATGCTATGCAGACTCGCGCTGGAACTTCCGCGAGTTGTTCCAAATTGGTGTGGAGATCTCTGGATGTACGTCGACGCATACGGAACTACATTGGACCACGTAGACTTACCTCGATTGGTCGAGCATGATCCCCGCAAGTCGATTGGGGAAAAACTGTGAAGTTTCATGTGGTTTCTCCTTCCCTCGTCCTCCTCCTCCTCCTCCACCATCCTTCCCCCCCTCCACCCCTCCCTCTTTCCGTCTTCCTCCTCTTCCTCCACTTCCGATCACTCTTCCCTCCCTCCTCGCTCGCTCGCTGTTACCCCGCCATCCCCCCCACTTGTTGTTTCCTCTGTTCTTCCCATTTCTTGGCCCGCTTCTCCCCCTCCGTCTCTGGGCACCACCAGGAGCTTCTGAGAACTTCGAAAGTTCTCTGTCCGCCAATGTCCGAAAGAACCTCCGAGATAATCTACCAGGTCCCCCAGAGTTGTCCGAAGCTTTCCGATGCCCGCTGGCGTCGTTTGGAGCGCTGCCGAAGCCCTCGGAGATCCTGCGAGGTCCACCGGAATGCTTCGACGCAGCGATGACGACACCCATGCACCGCACCATCTTTGGGCTCCATTCAAGCCCCGTTTCAACGCAGTACGGTGTATAATTTCTCGGCCCGAAGACAAAAACAATACATCGCGCCGTCTCTGGGTCAAGGATCGACACCGTCACGGGGGACCCCCACCCTTTTCCCAATCCCCCTTTTCGTCGTCCCCGATTAGAAGGAAGAGAGGGAGGAACCAGAATTGGGGATAAGTGCGAGAGAGAATGCGTGGCGGCAATACAATAAGATGTTGAGATGCACCTTTTTTTAACCACAGACACTTGTCGTGCCGACGCTTGGGCCAAACGTCGGCTGAACATCCCATTTGAGTCGGAATTGCGCGGGCGTTCGAACAGCGCTGGCGGACACGAAGGACCCGAGAAAAGGGGAAACCAGAACTGCCCAACCCCAGGAGAATTTTAAATTCACCAAAAACACCCCGTCGCTATCTGGCCTGACCGCGCGCGCGGCACTGCGGGAGGCGGGCCCGCCCCTGTCGGGGAGCTCGATCGTGCTATTACGGGGGGCACTGGAGGAGCTCACACGAGTAGAAGTGGCGCTGCGCATGTTTGGTGACCCGGGACCGCAGGCAACGAGGTCTGCAAGCCCGTCATGAAAAACTAAATGCAGTGGATGGCACGGGGGCCACGCTGGGGGGGGGAGAGTCGAGGCGCGGGGTGCATTGACCGAGCACGATGGAGAAGGCGAAAAATGGAGGGTGACCATGAAGGGTGCGCACTCTGTTAGGAGCCATCGCCTCGGGCTCACGCCCTCAGTCGTCTTGAGGCCGAGAGCCGCTGCAGCCTCGCTGCGCCTCCACCTCGTCTCGTCGCTGGGCGGGCCCAGGGCGGCACTGCCCCGCGAAGACTTGCGGTCGTCTTCACCGCCATCTGCAGCGCGCGTAGCCGCGGCCGCGCGCCGGCGCTTGACCTTCTCGCCTCCGCGGCGCACCTTCTTCTTCGGCCCATCGCCGTCGGGGGCCCAATCCTCGCTCTCGTTCTGACCCTTACACTTGCCCACCACGGCGGCCGCGCGCCCGCGAGAGCCGAGCGGCGCCACGTTGGCGGCGCGCTGCCAGAACGGGCGCGGCAGGGACGGACGGCATCCTGCGCCGCGGGCGGGCGTCGCTGCCGTAGACCGCGCCCCTGGCCATACTGCTGCTTGCCGCGATCCCTCTCCTGGCTCCATGGCTGCTCGCGCGGGCGCGGCAGGGGCCTCGGTTGGGGGCACCGCGGAGGCGCGGCCAGCACGCGCTCATCCCTCAGCGACGGAAGGCGCGGCGACCTGGCAAACGCGCGCTCGACCCGTGGCGACGGAGAACGCGGCGACCTCTGAGCTGGCACGCGCGGGCCGCTCGCGCTGGCGGGCAACCCCAATGCTGCCTCATCCGCGCGAAGGCGCGGATCCTGACCGCAGTCCTGCCAGGTGCCGAGGTCGAACAACTGCCAGCACCTGCGGCACTCGAACCGCTCCCGGGGCGATCAAGCCGCCCACATCTGCAACAACTTCGCGCTCAGCAGTACCACGGGCACACCGATGGCCTCGCCGGCGCACGTGGGCCGAGCATCTGTCACCCAGCCCACAGCGCGGCGAGCCTCGCGAGCGAAGGCAGCTCGCATCATCGGCCCCATGGCCGCGCCACTGACTAGGCACCGCCGAGAAATCGAGCCTGGGACAGGGGCGCTGATGCGCCTGCTTCGGAGGATTCTGCGTACATCTTCGCCACCTTCGCTGCACGGCGGCCGCGGCGTCGGCCCCTCGCCGAGCGCCGCGGCCTTGCGGGTCGGCCGCGCGCGAGCGGGACCAGACACTGCGTCGGCCAGGCGGCGCCGACGGGGCGTCGGAAGGCAGTTGCAAGGGCGAGCGGCAGCAGCCACTCGAGCCCGTAGATGCCCTCGCTGCACCAGCTGCCCTGCAACAACCCCCCAGGCATGCCCCTCCTCGGCGAGGCCATCAAAGCCCCGACGCTCTTCTGGCGTTGGCGGTGGCGTCACTGGCGGCAGTCCCGGCGGCCTCGCCAAGATGGGCGGCGAGCGCGCCCGCGGGGCGCGGCTCGTCCACCAGGCGGCACCGGCGCCTTATCTGCGGACGGCGTGTCCTCGGAGGGCGCCGTTGGATCCGCCCTCGAATGCAGACGCGGCGGCCCTGGGGGCCGCGGCCGCGCGCGCGGCGGCGGGCAGCCACCAGCGGGCAGCGGCACGCGTCGGGCGCCCGCGCGCGGGCCCGCTGGCGCGCGGGCCAAGCCGCGAGGCCCCGCGCGCCACGGCCGACTAGCGCACGGGCCTGCTCGTGAGAAAAATGGCAGCGGATGCACCTACTTCCCTCTCTGACTACCAGCTGGATCCCACGTCTCTTGCCTACGCACACCACGCACACACGCCTGCGCATTTGGCACGCATCTGCGCCGAGGATTCTGGCGACAATTATGCCCGGACTGTCGCGCTGCAACATGCATCCCGATCGCGGCATTCACGACGGCGAACCTTCCGAGCAAGATGAGGATGAGGACAGGGGGTAAAGAATGAGGAAGGACAGGTGGTCTGCACACCGATGATTGCAGGTTGTCAGGGGGCGGCTGGCGCCCCTGGCCTGATAGCGCAATGAGTCTGCCAGCCGCGTCGAGCGCGACAGCGCACGCTGCGCGCGCAACCGCTGGCGGGAGCCACTGGCTACGGGGAGGAGGGAAGATCGATGAACGCTGCCCTTGGCCAGCCCGTCCGCGACCACGTCTCGCGCATCTCCCCAGCTCGGGGCCCATAACTGGCCCGAGCACAAAGGGGCACGGAGCCAGAGCACGCAGGCAACAGCGAATGCTCTGCCGGGGGCTTCAGACTCGCAGCCGCAACGGCTGCGACCACGCCCGTGGAACCCAGGATGAATTCGATTCGCAGTGCGAGAGGCTGCCGAGCATCTCCTTGACGGCGCACCGCTTCTGGGCCACGCGGGCCCTCGGGCACCTCGTGGAGCGCGGTGGCCACCGCGAGGCCGTGATCAGTCGATCTCACCGGCGAATGCGATTCGCGCCACCGTCTTGAGCGCCCGGCACTGCCAGTCCAATAGGAGGCACGCTCGCCAACCAGTGAACGCCCGCTGCGCGCCCGCATCCGCATCGCCCATGCGCAAGAAGGTGTCTCCTCTGAGTGCCCGCCCCGCGCCGACGCCGCCCTTCTGCTCGTTTGCGAACGCTGCGTCGAGCTCACGCATGTGGCCGCGCATTGGAGCTGCCGCGCGACGCTGGAGAGCTACCGCGCAGGCATGCAAGCCGATTCTGGCGACGAGGGCGAAGGTCAAGGCCATGAGCAGACTGTGGCATGGCTTGGCCAGGTCCTCGGAGGCGATCTAAGAGTTGGACTTGCCAACGAGCTCTGCACTCCCCAGTGGTTCGAGGGCCTGGACGTAGTCGACCCGGTCAAGCCAGCATCCACCGCTGCGCGCGGGGAAGCGACGCGCCCCGCAGCAAGCAAAGGTCCACGTCGCTGATGTCAAGCTCACCTTTACCAATGGCATCCTTGGCACTTACGCAACTTATTAGCCGTCAATGCGCTCGGTGGCTAACAGGACGAGCTCGCCATCCTTATGTGGCGATGACTCGTTGTCGAACAGTGTAAGGATGGCTTGGTACACGTCTTTCGTGATCTTGGTGAGTTGGATCGACCAGCATCTCGGCGCATCCTGGCACCTGGCGCCTGGCTTCTCCATGTGGAGGACCTCCCGCTTAACATTCGCAGGACTGCGACGGCATCGGGGGGGGCTCGAAACTGGCAGCGCTCTCCATCTCATCCGTGGAGTTCGCAAGAACCTGGTAGCTCACTCCGAAGAAGGCTTTCTTGACGCCCCACGCGCTGATCGGCCAATTTCGGCAGGCCGTCTCGGAGGCAATCACACACTGGAAGATTCGCGATGAGGTGCCGGCATGCGGCGATGGGATCTGCGCCGACGTCCTTGAAGAGCCAAACAGTCCGCCTCACAGGGGTGATCCGCACTTTCTGCGACGGGCCTGTCCTACTCCACGTCCACTTCCACCTCCCAACCCACCCAGGGATGTCGCGCGCTCCTCGGCGCGGGAGCCGACAGAAGCAGTTGTGATCCACCCATATTTGCAGCTCCTCGAGCACCACGGCCGCGACTGCTGCAGCGTGCTCTCGAACTTCTTCGGAAGCAGGCCAATATCATCTTATACCACAGCCTTCATGGTTCCTGCCACGCAGACCCCGAGACGCGCACACTGTCCGCCATGGACTGGATGATCGAAGGTAAGTCTGCGCATCTCGTCCAGGGCCAGCATTTCCAAATCGGCGTTGTCATTGTCATCGTCGTGAATTGCCTCTGCTGCAATGAGAGGCGCAGCATCCAGCGCGAGGCAGTGGAGATACTGGCGAACCTCAATGGGAATAGCGTCTGGCAGCGGATGTGAGGGAGCTGGCTGGGGTTATGTCTTCAAGATATCTTCGACCGCAACCGACCCTGCTGACAACACGTCCTGCACGACCGCCTGTTGATCGTGCGTTGACACAGAAGGTCGGGAAGGCTGACTCGAAACCCTTCACGCCGTACTTTTTCGTCAACACAATGCACGGCGCGCCGCAGGATGCCACCGCATCGTTCAATCGTCGAGGCGCGCTGAACCGGGGATCGGACTCGGACCACAACGCAGCGTCGATCGAAATCGCATTGATGCGGCTGCAAGTACGCCGCGCTTGCCATCAACAACCATGGTCTTGAATGGCCCGGAGATCCAGATCCAGCATGATAAGATGGCAAAGCATAGGCGCTCATAATATCGATGCCCAGCGTAGCACTGGCCGGCTCCATCAATCATGTGCCAGATCGGATACTGGCGGTAGACAAAATGTCCCCGTTCACTTCCTGATCAGGACCCGTGGTCAGCTCGACCAAGGGGGGCGATATGCGACGCGTTGCTCGCGCAGGCCGGGCACTCGCGGCAGGTGCCCATTACGCCGGCGATCACCTGGACGACCCTGCTCGATCACCTTTTCCAAATGACCCCGCGTAGCAGGCCACCAGCGTTCGCGTAGCTCGCGGATCCCACGTCGCATCTGCAATGCATGGCCCGTTCGCAGCACACGCGCACACACGCACACACACACACACACACACACACACTCACACACACACACAAACACGCACAAACTCTGCGTGTCGACGAAGCTTTTCCAATCCTCAGGTGCGTGACCCGTTGCAACGCCCACGACTCGAGGTCGCGGCCGAGGAGCCCTGGCAGCTCGGGGCGCCGCGGGGTCAGGAGGCGGCGTCTCGCCGCCGCCGAGGAGATCGTCTCGCACGGGTGCCTGCGATGCAGGGTCGTCGATAGGGCCTCGATCTGGAAGCGGCCCATCGGTGTCAGGACTCACCAGTGACCCAGGAATTCCTGCCACGGAATCTCGAGACTGCGGCGCACGCGCCTCGCGGGACATGGGTCCGCGTTGGCCGGCGCGGCGCTCTTGGACAACCCTGAATGGTTCGTTTAACCAGCGGCGCCCCCCCGGGTCGCCTGGCGCAGTCAGGGCGCGCTCTGTCTCGCGGCGGATCGCGCGCAGATCCAGGGCATGAACATGGTGACTCAACGCCTGGTGGGATTGCGCAGTTTCTTGGGCTCTTGATACGACGTGGGCCTAGCCTGCTGCGACTCCAGCGGCAGCACAAACATTCTGGACATCGTTTTGCATGTGGGGTGTTTTGGCTGCCTGCTTAGAACCTGGTGCGACGGCAATGTCTGCGCGCCCGAAGCTCGCGTCGCGGCCCCAGACGCTTTCGGTCGGGCTCGCGACTGTCCTGTCGGCCGTGGCATAGCTGGCGCTGGTGCTGGCGAGGCTTCGGCCCCTTCCAAGCGTTCAAACTCCCGGAGAGCCTCTGGGCTGATGCTGGCACCTATGGCCGGGTAGAGATCGGCCTTCAAGGCGACTGAGCTTTCCACCGCGGCTATGAGCGCGCCGACGCCTTGCATCACGGACTCAGCTAAGCGCCAGGGCCAGACCTGCAGTGCCCCGGCGCGTTGGCCGCGCCCCCGATTGACGTCGCGGTCGCGCTTGCCGCGGCGCCGTGGGCCCTGAGAGGCGCGAGCAGATGTGGCGAGTTGGCGAAGGCCAGTGACGGCATCCTGGCTGGGAGACCTCGTGGACCTCTGGCTCCCAGACAGCATCGGTCGAACACGACCGGCTCCACGTGGGGGCGCGTGGATACCTGTTCCAACGGCGGTGCCGCACTGAACCGAGCAGGGCTCGGTTGTTCGACAAAAAACGCCCCTCGCGCATCTGCGCCATCGCAACCTGTCCGCAGACGGAGATGCACGGCGCACCTTCCTCGCAGCGGGCCCGCCAAGTCTCGCGGCTGATCGGGTAGGTGAGGCCACTTAGCGGACAGGCACTGCGGCACGACGGTGCCACGACCACCACCAGTACGCTGTTAGACCTGAGGTATCACAGGAAATAATGCTGGACAGTGGAATCGTCCCAATCACAAACAATAGCCAAATCAAGATTGTCGCCAGTCTTGAATTGTCGTCGGACGGCGATATGCGAGGCGCGGGCTTCACCGCCGCACACCCCACACAAGGCCGCGCTGGGCCTGGTGGCTCGGACCGTGGCCAAGGCATGCTGCAAGTTCGTGGCTCGGCGGGTGGATGCTGGAAACGCTGCGCTGTGGCCAACGATGGACCCTGGCGCGCACAACTCCGCCGAGTGCTCACCTACTAGGAGCTTCCTGGCGCGTGCGACGGCAGCGCCCTGGAGCAGCCAGGCAAGCTGCCCACCCGTGCCAAGCCGAGAAAAGGTCGGCACCAATGTCGTCGAAGACGTCTTCCACTTTCTTCTGTCGTTCATCATCACATTACATCGCTGCTTGCGTGCCTTTGCCCGCCCTGCCTCTTCGGTGGGAAGGGCAAATGACGGAGGCACCTCAGGAACGCGACATGCAAGTGCACCTGTCCATTCGCAAGGCTAAACCTCATGCGCGGCGGGTCGACGTCTCCAGCTCGACGCGCGGCGACAAGACTGATTGGCCCACGTTTGGGCTTAGTTCAAGTCGCCCAACTGTCTGCCAAGGCGTTGACAGATACCCAGCAAAAGGTCTTGGCCAGCGCAAAGAGAAATGTACGTCGCAGAACGTGGACACCCGCCACGGTGCCCCCGCTCCAATAGGAGGCACAATAGTCCTCCGCTGCTTCGATGCTGGCGTCGATTTTGGCACGTCCCGATTGGCCTGGCATCGCGTCTGGATCGTCGGGATCGGCCTTGCTAGACTTCCTCGCCTTGCACATCTCGCTGCAATGACGCACTCTGTTTGAATCGGGATTGTCAGGCTGGCAAACGGTCCAGGGTTGAGCACGATGGGCGCTCGACGAAGATGCCGAAGCCGCCTCGCCAAAGAGAGCATTATGTGCGTTCGTGGGCCCAACAATGTTTGACTTCGCCTGCGCAGCAGACACTGCTCGGGCCAAACCACAGTGCACGACCAAACGCACGTAGAATTGCGATGGGAGATGAGCGCAGCACCCTCTGGTTGAGGGACGGAAAAAACGATGCACCAACTGTCTTGGCGGGCGACCTGTTGCGGGGATCTGGTGCATGCCCCAATCGGCAAGTATCACCTCAACTGCTGAGCGCGCGACCACTCCGCTGCACAATCCAACTGCCCAAGGCCACAACGGCACAAGTATACTGCATCTCCAACACGTAAATAATAACTGATGTAGTTGCTCTCGGGCACGCGTGCAAGTATTTCCTCGACGCTGGTGCCCCGGCCAGGAGAGCCGGGGCGCCCCCTGAGGGGGCCTCAACTCAGTGAGAGCTGAAAATTGGCCGCTGCTCAGCCTCCTGGCAAGACGGGGCAGATGCCGGCGCCGCGCCCTCTGTCCCCGCTCACGCCTCGTCGGCGCGGGCGCGCAGCTGCGCGCCGCGGTCGGGCGCGCCGCCTGGGGCTTGCGCAACTCTCTCAAAATCGTCGACGACCATCACCGGGCGTCCGCTCGGAGCCCTCTGCAATAGGATGCGAGCGGCGCCCGCTGGCCCTGAGACCTGTTCGGCACGGGGACGGAAAGCGCATTAATTCTGCGAGGGCGCGAAGTCGCTGGCTCGGCGCATTGGAGCTCCGTCGGCGCGAGGTTTTTGGTGCGACACACAGAAATCGAGCAACCAACCTTGCGAAAACCAATACATATTTCATGTCCGGGCCTTCCTGGGGGCCCTTCCAGGGCTCTTCCAGGCCGTCTCGGGGCCCAGTTGGGCCGCCCTGGGGCCCCCAGGCGCCGTCTTGGCGACCTCCTGCGGCCCTCTTGGGCCCCCTTGGGAACCTTTCGGGAACCTCGGGGACCTCTCTTGGGCCGTCTTCGGGCTCTGCAGGGCCGTCTTGACACCCACTTGCGCCGCCACGGGGGCCACTGGGGCGGCCCCGGGGGCCCCCCCTTGGGCGCAGCGAAAAACAAAGAAGCGAATATGCTAAAAGTGTACGTCTTCCTTTGGGAAGGCACGATTTCTGCTTCTTGGGGGGCCCTGTTGGGGGCCTGTTGGGGGCCTCTCGGGGCGCATCGGGAATCTCTTGTGCTGCCTTGACACCATGTTGGGCCCTCTCGGAGAGCTCTCGGGCCGTCTTCGGACCCTCTTGGACCTCTCCGACGCAACTGTGGAAGTACCTCGGGCGCATAGGGAGCTGTCCTGGGCCGTCTCGGGGGCCTCCTAGGCGCTCTCGGCGCTGACTCGGGCAGTCTCGGGCCAAAAACTATGGAAATTAAAACCGCTGGATCCGCGCCCCGGCCCACCCACCCACCCCACACCCGCGCACACCCACCCACCCCACACACCCCGCTGCTATTTCCCGACTAGCGGATCGCGACGCTACGCGCGCTATCCGTCATCTGGACGTCGCCGCCGCCTGGTTCGATCAGCTTGCGCTGGCCCTCCGCGCTGCGACTGGGCCATGCACGTCGCCGCCCGACCCCCCGACAATGGGCGATGTGAAGCTGCGGACGGCAGCTTGGCCCTGATCATCCGCGACGGCAACGGGGGCGCTCGCCCGACGGGCGCACTGTCGGAACAAATTGCCAGCTCCATGGATGCCCACAGGCATGCCCATGGGGACCTGCTGCAGCCGGCACATACGGCTCGGCGGCGCAGCTGGCGCGCATGAACCTCTCCTGCGAGGTTGGCCCACGCGGGATCCACGATGGCGCTGAGCTCGCCAGAAAGAAGCTGGGAACGACTGCGACGTGCCTGAGCGGCGCGCTCGCTGGCCTGTCCGACGACGGGCCACCAGGGAAACGCGTCGGCCGCACCGTCTTGCGGCGAGCCCAGGGGCGACGGATGCCCCCAGGTGGACGGGAGAAAGCTGAATAAGATTTCTCCGGTTGGTGCGTCTCGTCGCGTGACCGGCGCCCCGTCGACCTCGGGCGCCATGCGCACTTCGGATGCCACGCGGGGCGCGGGGCCAACCTGGGCGCGCGCAATCTCGCGCGCCACCAAGTGCTGCCTGCACGCTGGGCATTGCGACAAGTGCACGAGCCTGGACGCAACGAAAAGCCTCTTCGACTGCTCGCAACCGGGCGTCGTCGCAGCTCGTGGCGGCCCAGGCGACGGCTCATCTCCGCTTGGAACAGCGGCCACATTGACGGGCGAATGCGAACTCTAAGCTGTCGTCATGGCTCAAAAAGACGCCGCGCATATCATCGGCGTCTGCTTCCTGTCCAGTAACTTATGACTCGGCACGTAGATCCGATGGCACACGGTAGCAGGGCCAGCCATGACCACGTCGATCATCTGTTGGGCGCAATGGCGTAGGCGGGCGCGTCGCCACTCCGTCTGAGCGTCGCGTTCGGCCCCCAACTGGGCCATGGAGGACAACCAGATGGATATCTCAGGGGCCAAGTCGCGCGTGACGTTGGCCCTGATCGCTACGGTCGGCACTGGAGCTGGGTGCTCATACCCGCGGCGTTGCGGCCTGTCTGGCAGGGCAGCCTGCGCTAGCTGGCCTTGGCGCAGGCGCGCGAATTGACCGAGACCGCCAACGCGCGGGGCAACGATTCGCTGGTGGTCGGGGACCGTATTGGCCCATAAGCAGGATGGTGGCCCCCGCGCTGCACGGTTGATCGACGAGCTTCATCTCGCGGGGCCCCCACAGAACTGCAGTCCCCAGCGGTGCGCCGGCTGCTGGGCGAGCTCCGCCCGCGGCTGCTGCCAGCTCCGCGGCAGCGGTGGCCGCGCCGGGGAACAGCGGCAGCATTGGCAATTGCTGCGGTCTAGAAGTTGGCGCTGCAACGTTGAACATCCGAGGCGGCTTGCGCGCCAGCGCACGCGTGGCTCGGGACCGCGGTGAGCGAGGCTGCCGATCACGAGCCGTGGACAGATCCAGATAGCTGCCAGGAGCCGTCGACAGGTAACTGCACTGGCGCGCCGGTGGACCCTGCCCGCGGCCGAGAAAGACTACCGGTGACACGCCAGGAGGCCTTGGTCCAGGGCGCCATCTTTGGGTCCTGAGTCTGCACGCCCTCCGAACTGACCGCACCTGCCACTGCCCCGTGGTGATGATGCGGCGCCTCGGGGGCATTCGGCACGAATGTGGCATCCCCATCCACCAATGCTGAACCAGCATGGTGGCCCCCTTGCATCCACGGGGATTGCGGCGCATGCCTTTCCCCTTTCCTGAAGAGCGCATGCCTGCGCCCTGCCCTCCTGCACCAAAGAAACCACATCTTCTTGAGTGTCGGAGATCTCCAAGACATGCACACTTCTGGGAACATTTGCTGTTGCCTTTGCCACATTTAAAGATGGTCCTTGACGAACCTCGGCACCTTGCGCGCAGGACGTCGCATGCGTCCACCACGTCATTGACGTTTCACTGTCATCATCTGCCAGAGCATCCGGGCGTCTATCTGAGAGGGGCTGAGACCTTGAAACTCTGGAGATTGGCCATTGATCTCGCCCTCTGGATCCGCGCTGGTGACTGAGGAGGCCCCACTGACGTAGCTGGCCCCGTCCGCAGGCGCCCATGCAGCGGCGGGATCTGCGGTCCGCGGCGGCACGGCGCTCTGCGCTGGGCGGGTGGCGCAGGTTGCAGAACCTCGGACAACAGGAAGCCCGGCGAAGCTGGACGCCCAGGGGCTGGGACCCTGAGCGCGCCATGGATACGCGGGAGGCGCGTCGCTACTGTTGTCGTTGGTCACGCCCACGAAGCCTGCGGACGATGGCGGCGAACGAAACGCGACGGCGGCGTCGTCTGGCGCTCGTTCCGCGAAGCGGTCCGCGCGCCAGAGCATAGTCGCGAGACTGTTGAACGACGGCTCCGTGGCTGGACATCGGCGACCGAGGGGCCGGGGCAGCGCCACGGCGCGGCTTGCTCGGAATCGTAGCGCGAAGAACCGCGAGAGCAGCGCGCCGGCGGTCTCGGCGCGGGACTCGAGAACTCGAAAAGCTCGCGGGTAGCCTGGAGGCGCGACTCCTCGCCCAGTGGACCGAAGTGCATGGCGAGGTTCGCGACGAAGTGGGCCACGGCGCCCTCGCGTCGGCCGTTGGCCGCGCCCCCCCCCGGCCATCGCCACGAGGCTCACGGAGCGCGCGCGCTCGCGAGCGGCTCCGCCGAGGTTGAGGATGAACGCAGAAATTTGTCGGGCTCTGTCCACGTCGGTGGCGAGCACGCTCCAACGGAGAAAATCCTGCACCCAGTGACGGAACGGATACACAGACTCGCGCTCGGTCGACCACGAAGGCGGCCGGCGAGAGGCGCGCCCACCGCGAAAGCGGCCGCCGCCCTGCAGGGCCGGCCTCACACAGCATACTTCAGGCGAGCCAGAGAAGGGCGGCCACGAAGAACATGGCGCCCCAAAACCTCAAGATGGATATCCTCCTCATAAAATCTCCACCACGTCGGTTGAAGCCACAGTTAGTGAGACTGGCGCGTTAGCATTCAGTGCTCCTCTCGAATGGCGCGACGCGCTCGCAAGGACAACTAGCACTGTCGCGTACATCACAACGTACGACACTAGCCCACGGAGGAGCTTCGCTGTCAGGCCCGACGAGAAGCCTGCGGACGATGGCGGCGAACGAAATACGACGGCGGCGTCGTTTGGTGCACATTCCGCGATGTGGCCCGCGCGCCAGAGCATAGTCGCGAGACCGTTGAACGACGGCTCCGTGGTTGGATATCGGCAACCGCGGAGCTGGGGCAGCGCCATGGCGCGGCTTGCTCGGAATCGTAGCGCGAAGAACCGCGAGAGCAGCGCGCTGGCGGCCTCGGCGCGGCGCCTCGAGAGCTCGAAAAGCTCGCGGGTAGCCTGGCGGCGCGACTCCTCGCCCAGTGGACCGAAGCGCATGGCGAGGTTCGCGAAGAGGTGGGTCACGGCGTCCTCGTGTCGGCCGTTGGCCACGCCTCCCTCCGCCATCTCCGCGAAGCTCATGGAACGCGCGCGCTCGCGAGCGGCTCCGCCGAGGGTGAGGAGGAACGCAGAAATTTGTCGGGTTCTGTCCATGTCGGTGGCGAGCACGCTCCAACGGAGAAAATCCTGCGCCCAATGACGGAACGGATACACAGACTCGCGCTCGGGTGACCACGAAGGCGGCTGGCGAGAGGCGCCCCCACCGCGAAAGCGGCCGCCGCCCTGCAGGGCCGGCCCCACACAGCATACTTCAGGCGAGCCAGAGAAGGGCGGCCACGAAAAACATGGTGCCCAAAAGCCTCAAGATAGATATCCTCCCCATAGAAACTCCCAGCGTTCCCTTGGGCGGTTCGCCCCACATCGCGTCGCCTGCAGCTGCTTTTGCATTCGCAGCCGTACTCCACAGAGACTCGGAAGATGTTGTTGGTCTCTTTTCGTCCTGGGCGAAAGACCCGTCGGTTTGCAGAACAGCCGCAATCACAATCTGTTCAAGGATTGGAAGGCGGTGCCAATGCGGAGGCGGAGGGAAGTGCGAATGTGCGTCCACATCGCACTTTACGCACGTTCCGTGGATCGCGAGCTGAGATCGGTCCAAGCTCCACTACCAACTGGAAATGCGGGGGGGGAATGCGAGAGAGACAGCACGGCGGCAACACAGTAAAATGTAGAGCGGCACTTTTCCTCCTCAGCAAAGAGAGTTCTCGCGCTGGCGCTCGCGCCAAACGGCTGCATAACATCCGATTTGAGTGAGGAGGACGAGGAGGAGGACGAGGAAGAGGGGGGGAGAACCCAATGATCTTCACGTCGTCAATTTTTTGATAGCGAATGATACGAATTCCCAGTGAAACGCAACGATCCGGAGGCAACACACATGAAGGTCCGATCGCTCTTGAAGCGAAATTCGCCGGCCCAACGGGCCAGAGGCGTGGCGTGCTTAGATGTCCGGTAACTACTTAACAATATTTTTAGTTCGCGCGCGCGGGGCGGGGCCCCAAACGAAAAGTACCCCGGCCAATCCCCGGCTGACCCCTGGGCGATCCCCAGGGGGAGGCTATTTTTCGCCACCCCTCACAAGGATCGTGGCCTCCGAGGGGGGGGGGGGCCAACGACTACCCCCCTCCCGCCCCAAGGGGCCCCCAAGAGCCCCCAAGAGGCCCCAGGGGAGCCCAATACGCCGCCAAGGAGCCCCAAAACGCTTTCAAAAAGCCCCCAAGAAGCCCCCAAGACGGCCCCACGAGGCCCCAAATAGCGCTCCAGGGCCGGCGGAATGAGCGAAGCGATTATAATAACAATCATCACATTCGCTCCTGCACGCCACGCAACTGAGACCAGTACACCCAAAGCGCATTACCCCCGGCGCTATGATGCCGAAAGTAAGCACGAGTTGCGAAACAGCTATACACATGGAGTGAAACGGCCTTGTGAGAGGGGTTGGACGGGGAACAAAAAAAGAAATGGCGAAACGACCAATTTGACAAATCAAGGTGCAAATAGCGACGGCCTGCTTCCAAGAGGACAGGACAACGCCAAGAATGCTCGATCGAATCGGACCCTGAGGTCTTGCACCGAGCGCATGGGGTTTCCTATTGAAAGCGCCGTGCGGTTGTCCAGCCATTGAAAAGAGTATGAATACAGGCAGAAAGGACACACGGAGGAACGTGGCGCCGCAAATGGACATGTTGCTTGCAGAACACTCCGCGCAGACGCGCAGTTTCGACGGTCCTAAGATGTGGCTCCACCGTTTTTCAGCCGTCTCTGGATGGCCTGAACAGGGCACGCCAGAAACAGGTGGCCACGCAATTGCTTGTAAATCGTTGCTTGGTCAGCCTTCGCCTCGCCACGATTTGTAATCAATGAAACTCCCATTGTGCTGGGTCGGGTCAGTGCGCGATCCAGAACACGGACGGCCAGACGATCAAGCCACGATTGCCACCTCCACAGCAGCGGAGCATGGTCACTCAAAGCAACGCGCTGCAATAGCCTGAAGCTGGTGCGCCAGCCAGGGCATGTAGTAGACAATGTCCTACCCGCAGAAACCAGATGCAAGGCCGTCATATTTGGACGCCCGAAATGGGTACGGAAAGAATGGGTGCAATGCCCAACAACAAATCTTGTCCCAAACCAACAGAGGCCGCTGTTGGGCAGGCGGCCTTCTGTCTCAAATGGACACAGGCCGCGGCGACACCGACAGCGAGTCCTGTTCAAAATGAACGAGAGAGCGTGATCCACCGCCGCTTTACTATGGAAAATTGCCGCCCTTTTCCTCCGGAGCCCGGGGGTCCCCCCCCCAACCCTCCGAAAATCCCCCCCCCCTGCTGGAACCCCTCCCCCCCCCTCCCCCCTTCCCCCGGCAACCCCCCCCCCCTCCCCTAACCCCCTGCCCCCCCCTCGAGCTCGAAAACCGGGGGGGGTCACTACCGGTTCGAACCCCCCCCCCTCGAAAACCGGAGGGGGGGTCACTACCGGTTCGAACCACTGAGCTGTCCCACTGTTCCCACCACTGTCCCCACTGTCCCTACCACTGTCCCCACTGTACCTCTTTCCCATTGTCCCACCGCCGTCCTCGCCACCGCCTTCACCACTGTCCCCACCACCACTGTACCCTCCACTGTCCTATTGTTTCCACCACATTCCCACTGTCCCCACACCACTGTCCCCACCACCACCGTCCCCACCACTGTCCCACTGTCCCCACTGTTCCCACCATTGTCATCACGATTGTCCCCACCACTACCGTCCCCACCACTGTCCCACTGTCCCACTGTCCCCACCACTGTCCCGCTGTCCCCTCACCACTGTCCCCACCACCACCGTCCCCACCACTGTCCGCACCCCCGCTCGGTTTTCGAGGGGGGGGGGTTCGAACCAATAGTGACCCCCCCCCGGTTTTCGAGCTCGGGGGGAGGGGGGTTCGAACCGGTAGTGACCCCCCCCCTTTTCATAATGAACTGGGGGGGGGGAGGGCTTCCAACCGGTAGTGACCCCCCCCGGTTTTCCGGAGGGGGGGGGGAGGGGTTCGAACCGGTAGTGATCCCCCCCGGTTTTCCGCTAGCAGCGGTAGAACACGCTCTTTCAAATGAACAGGAACTGCTGTTGGGCATTGTACCCATTCTTTCCGTACCCATTTCGGGCGTCCAAATCATAAAACGAAACGGCACTGGTAACCCGAGCCGGTCGAGATTGAATTTGTACTCCGGGGGCAGCCAGCTCCCCGGCCCAGCGACCAGTCTGCGAAGCAGCGCACGCGCGGTCTTCAGGAGGTCGGCGGTGGGCTCGACCAGCGGCAAGACGAGCCCCAGCACGCTGATGGCGACGGAGCTGTACAGCAATGTAATGGCCGGCAAACCGAGTGAAAGATCTTTGGTGTACTGGACTCTGCCCAAATACTTGCGCATAGGTGCCAAGAGAGATAGCGAGCCCGCTCCCGGACCGGGGAAGAAGCCTGGGAATTTGCCAGAAGAGACACACAAGAACTCGCCCCAGAAAGGGATCTCTTCTTTGAGAAGCCGTGCAAAACGTTCCAAAGAAATCGGCCACATGGGAATGATCACACACTTTCGAACTTCACGTCGTCAAAAAAACAAGAGAACACAAAACGAACACCAAAAACTAACAAAACAAAACAAAAACGGAATGATTGTGAACCGCTTCTGCCTTTAACCTTCAAACACGGCCCCGGGGCGGAAAATCTGTCCCAGGGAAGCGGTCCAAACCTCTGGGGGTCCACGGTGAAAAAAAGGATCCCGTCCGCCGCGTTGTCATTCCACTCCCTCTCCTCCCTCCTGTCTCCTCAGCTCCACACATCCTAGAACTCCCTCCCAGAACTGCTTTCCACACATCCCCCCAGCTCCTGGCCGGGGTGAGGTTTCGAGGGCACCAGACACTGAGTTTGGACATACCCGTCCACAGCATCGGGCATCAAGGAGAAGCAAGATGGAGAATGGCAGGAAGATAATATGCTTGGAAACAGTATATATATATATATACATCTATACGTGTGTATCCACCACAGTGCCCTGAGGTACGAGATGGAGTGTCCTCAGGTCCCTTCGAGCTCTCTGCATTGAGTTCCGTGAATCCGCCAACCCTTCGGCGTGTGGGAGACGCTGGCGTCGTCGTGTCGTCGCCGTCGCCGTCGCCGTCGCCGTCGCCATCGCTGTCGCCATCACCGTCTTCGTCGAGGGTCCCGGGGGAGGGCCCGCCTTCAGGGTCGGCGGCACCGGCCGCAAGGCCTTCGTAATATTCTGTAAGGGGCCCAGCCTGGAGTTCCCGGGCGCGCCCAGGCGCTCTCGCGCACTCTCGGGGGGTCCTGCAGGACTTTTCGACAGGCCAAGAGCGCTGTGTTCAGGAAACGCATGGCCAACATGATCTCAGATGGCCCCCGGGACCGACCTGGAGCCTTCGTGGGGGCCTCTTGGGCTGACTTGGAGGCTCTGGAGGTCGGTCATAGAAGCCAAAATCGTCAAGGTCAAATGGCTGTTGTATGGCTTTCGCATTACCGCCCCTTCGGTCTTCAGAGCGTCCAAGACGGCTCAAGAGGCGCCAAAGACCGCCCCAAATCGGCCCAAGAGCCCCGAAGAGGAACCCCAGAGGCCCCCAACAAGGCCCCAAGAGGGGCCCAAGATGGGGAACGCGAACAGACATTGTGAGCATTCCGCCCCAAGAGGACCCCAAGATCCCGCCACAAACCCCCGAGGTGCCCCACGAGGCCCCGAGAGGTCCAAATCAGGCCCCAACAAGCCCCCGAGACGCCCCAAGACACCCCAAAAACCGCGTCCAAGAGGCATCCGAGAGGCATCCCAAGAGAGCCTCACAGGGCATCTGACCTACAACACAGGCACCGTGGTAGAATCTGCCGAAGGCCACTAAATATATCAATGGATATGAAGATAAACGTTCGAATGCCCGCCCGGATTTCTTGGATCGGCGCTGGACCCAACCCCCTTCCGGGGCGGCGCAACAGGCGCAGCCAGGGAGGGGGGCGCCGATCCAACAAGTACACGCAGACCTCCGACAAACTATGTCGTGTAGGCTTTCCTCCTCGAGTGGGGAGCGATCAGTGGGCGACCTGGGTGGCCACTGGAGATCGGGAGGAACAGCAGCACCGATCCCCAAACACCATCCTTTGCTGGGATGCACCACAGCTGGCTGGCCCTCGCCAGCTCCGCCGCCCCCCTGGGATCCGACGCCACGAACAAAAAAAATATCGTGTAACCGATCCCCATCCCCGGCGGCGTGGCCTGGGCCCCGCTGGCCGACTTACCCCCCTAGAATGGGATATCGGTCGTTCTCTTCGGGTTTCGAGGGGCGCATCCCCAACTGGGGTGGTGACTTGGCGGGGGTGTCGAAGGGGATGCGGATGGGGATGGGGGTCGGTTACGTAAACGATGCCGAAAAAACGACGGCGCTGCCGTGAGACAGCAGAGAGACAGCCGAGCCTCTCGACCCCGGCGCCCCGCGGCACCCCTCGAGCCGCATCGGCCCGCGAAGGCCCCACAGGGCCCGAGGGGGCCAACAAGAAACACCCGCCGGGCTCGATGTTAGGAAGGCACCAACTATACACCAACACCGATCCCGGCCAGGATCAACCTGGGCCCAGGATCGGTGTATACGCCCTCCTGCCATGGGCAGAATGCATATACACCGATCCTGGGCCTAGGATCGGCCTGGGCTGGATCGGTGTAGGTGTATAGTTGGTGCCCTCCGAGTTGTAAGGCGGTAAGTCGGGCGTGTCCCTCTACAGGAGGAGTCTTCCAAAGCAGTACAAAACAGTCTGGGGACGAGCTGCGGACTACTTCCGAGCATTTTGGAATATGCTGGGGGCATCTTTTACGTTTCCCTCCAGAATCCGCCTGTAAAGGGGCATGCCCGACCTAATTTGTGGGCCACGACCTAGTGAGGGGGGCCTCTCAGAAGGGTTCGGACCTTGCCGTCGCTCGGACGTCCATTTCCCGTGCATTTTTCGGATTCGCGCGTGCTTTTTTCGCTCGATGATGCAGGATGTTCCTCAAGGGTCCTCGCCGAGAAAAAAATGCACACGTCCGAGCGATGCCAGGGGACTCTTTTCAGAGACGGTGCTGGGGAGGCCTGCGGGATGGGGGAGGCGGGGTCGGGCAGCATCGGATGCGGAAATCGGGTCGGGTCGGGACTCTCGTCGGATCGGGCCGGACTGGCACAGGACAAAGATCTGATCGGATCGGCTGCGCCACGACGCACAACAGCGCCATGCAAACAGTAGACGGAGAAAAAACGCATAAAGCTAAAACTGCTGGAGGTCCGCGCGGATTTCCTGGATCGGCGCGCGCGCCCCCCGCACTGACGCGCGGAGCGCGCCGGGGGCGGCACCGTGGGCGCCGCCGGAGAGGCCCAGCGCCGATCCCAGAAGACCGCGCGGAGCTCCGAACGTTTGCGTGCGTTACGCGCTCTGCTCTGCCTCGAAACCCGGGGCCGCATCGGACCGCCGGAGCAGCGGGATCGGATCGGATCGAGCTGGCCTGCATCGACATCGTGAAGGGGCCCTGGGACACACCAATAAAGACACACAGATAAAAGGATCCCCCATATCTCCCCAAGTTTCTGGGCTTCCGTCCTCCCCCCCAACTGCCCATAGTTTCCCATATTCTCTGGGGAATCGACGATTCATTGTGTCCGTGTGTTTTTTCTCCGATCGAAGCGATCGAGACGGATATCGGATCGGATCGGATACCGGATAGATATCGGATATCGGATATCGGATATCGGATATCGGATATCGGATATCGGATCGGATCGGAAGCGTTCATTGTGTCCGATATCGGATCGGACCGATCGAAGGGAGGCGTCCGAGGCGCGGGGCGCCCTCTCCGAGGGGCGCCCCCCTCGCCCCACCGGCCCGTGCCCGCCGCCGGCTCGGGGCCCAGCGGACACGAGTCGGGTCCTCTCTCGGCTGCGCTGGAGAGGTTGGAGGAGGAGGAGGAGGAGGAGGAGGAGGAGGAGGAGGAGGAGGAGAAGGGAGGAGGAGAGAGGAGGAGGAGGAGGGGTAGGAGGAGGAGGGTAGGAGGAGAAGGGGAGGAGGAGGAGGAGGAGGAGGAGGAGGAGGAGGAGGAGGGGAGGAGGAGGAGGAGGAGGAGGAGGAGGAGGAGGAGGAGGAGTTGAGGTTAGGGTACGTTGGAGGTGACTCCGACGGGTGTGGCGCGCAGAGGCTGTGGCTCGCGACGCGCGCCCCGGGGAGCGGGCGAGGACCTTGACAGAGATCTCTGCCGCGCCCTCAGGAGGCCCCACGAGGGCCACATTTGGCGGCGCGCATAAGGGTGTGGGGGGGAGGGGGGGGCTTCTTAGAAGCAGGCTGCTTCTTAGAAGGCGCCGGCCTTACATCTATAGATAAGGCCCGCGTCTTCTAAGAAACAGGAGTGCTTCTAAGAAGCCCTCCCCCCTCCCCCCACCCCCCTCTGCGCGTGGCTGACACATGGTGCCCCCCAGGCCCCAGCGGCGCCGACCGCAAACTGACTACCTGCCAGACCACCCCAACCCAACCCGAAGACCCGAACTTCGCCCGAATTTCGGATTGGGGGAGGCACGGGCTTCATGTGTGTGTGTGTGTTTTTTCATGTTCCCCTACCCCCCCACCACCACCAGAAATCGAGGGCGAATCGGAGCCTTCGGGTTGGGCTGGGGTGGTTTGGTGGGCGGTGACAAACCACACCCCGGCGTAACCATACCCTTTGTAGTCGCCGAACGCTGGAGGCGAATCCAGACCGACGGCAAGCAGCGAGCAAGCCGAGCTAGACACAGGGGGTGCCTCTGCGGGGACAGGAGGATGCAGGCCCAAGAAGACAGGGCTGGGAAGAGGGACTCGGCGCATCGCGGCCCAGGGCACGTGCGCGGGCGGGGGGACGGAGAGAGGGGAGGCCCTGAGGTCTGGGAGGCTTCATGGTCCCGCCCATGACATCAGCGCGCCCGTGGTCATCACACCCCTCTTCGACGCCCCCGGCTCCTTCCCAACCCCTCGAGGCGAAGCCTTGTCGCCCTCCTTGTCGGAGAGAGACTTGGAGTCCGTCGCGCGCTTCTCGGCGGACGCCTGCGGGAAGGGAGGAGGTGCCCACGCGGAGCTCTGCGAGCAGGCGCACGAGCCGCTCCAAGAACTTGCTGCCCACGGCGACAGCAGAGCCGAAACCGACCGAGATCGACGGGCCCAAGCCCGCCCAGAAGGGCGCAGCGACGCGGCAACAACACCGTGATAGGAACAAGGAAAGGCGACACCAACACCAACAGGGCGAGGAGATGCGAGGAGCAAAAGGGGGTCTCCCTGGTGGTGTGGTCCCCCCTCTCGCTCGAGACATCCCCAGCCTCCAGCTCGGGAGGGCATCGTGGACCTCCTCGCTGGAGGTGGGCCCCCTGGTGGTGTTGGTGTCGCATCTCCCCCCTCCGACGTGACCGACGGAACCGAACCGACCGAACGCAACCGACTGCGACGCCACCGAGCCGACCGCACCGTGAGCGCTCCTTGCTGCCCCTGCGTCGCGTCGCTGGGCGGACCCGGGCCTCCGCGCGTCGCGAGTGAAAACACCACGGGAGGTGTTTCTGCATGTTCGGCCTCGGGGGGTTGTCACTGGCCTTAAGTCGGGCGTGTCCCCCTACAGGGGGATTTTCGAAGAAATATACATATAATATATCCATATCACATCTATATATATATATATATATATTAAACCCAAAACAACAAACAACAAAAAAACATTTCCTCCAAAATGATCAAAAAAATACTCAAAAAAAAGTCCCCTGACTATTTTTGGACTATTCTAATATTCCCCCTGTAGAGGGACAGGCCCGACTTAACACTGGCCGCACGTCGCTGGCCGTGCCCTATCTGGGCCTGGACGAACCGACGGAGGTCTCCAAAAATTCCGACCCCGACGCCAAGGCCGCTGTTACTTGCCTTCTGCGGCGCCAAAAGGGCCCGATGCCAGACGAACCCCGCCCCGTGCAAGCGGCGTGCTTGTCCTCACTGGGCCCAGGGACCGTCAAAAAAGGGTCCGGGGTCCGAAGCAGGTCCCAGGGAAGCAGCCCAGATCTCTGGGGGGTCCACGTTCTGGAACAAGGCACGGCGTCCGAGATCTGGTGACTGGTACCGGAGGATGGCGCCGCATCGCCGAAGTAGCGGCGATGCGCCTGCGACGCCCGGACGGAGAGGGACGGCGGGCTTGGGATCTCGCCACGTCGCCGCTGCTTCGGCGGTGCGGCGCCATCCTCTGGCCCGATCCACGCTGGCCCCATTTGGGGAGCCTGGGTTGGGAGAAGAGGGGGGGCACCGCGCTTTTGTCCTGGCGCATCGGTGAGCAAAGGGATGAACAAGAGCAGGCCGCAGCCGGTGGGGACGTGCTGCCAGATCGTGCACGCAGCTCGAGGCGCGCAGGCTGGAATCGCAGGGAAGCTCCTGCTACAGTGCAGTACCGCGCTGACGGGAGAGGCAGACCCCCTCCTACCCCATGTTCTGAAACCTGCGAATGTATATGTGTGAAGAGAGAGAGAGAGAGAGAGAGAGAGAGAGAGAGAGAGAGGAGCGGGAGAGAGAGAGAGAGAGAGAATAAAGAAAGAGAGAGAGCGAGCGAGCGCGCGACGAAAAGAAAGAGAGACAGAGAGAGAACACACGATGGCAGAGAAGACCAGCTGCAAAGCAACCTACGAAAAGAGCATTAAGGGGCTCGTGCACCACAACTTAGACAGTGAGAGAGCGAGGGAAAGAACAAAAGATGGTCCCCATACTCCGCAGGATGGACAAGGATGCGAGTGTCACAAAGCAGTCCCCTCCTGTGGCTGTTGGTGCTAATCATTATCTTGCTGGTCTTCGTCATACCCATAACTAGCATCATCCTCGTCACCATCATCATCATCATCATCATCATCATCATCATCATCATCATCATCATCATCATCATCATCATCATCATCCCCCTCTGCATACTACATACACGGATAAGGCGAGGTCCCAAGCAAACAACACATATCTAACGGCAGTCTACACATCATTATCATCATCATCGTCGTCGTCGCCGACGTCGGCGTCGTCGGCGCTGGCGGTCGCAGCAGCAGCAGTACAATCAGTGTCAGCATCATCATCATCACCATCAACAACAACAACAACATCATCATCATCATCGCCGTCCTCATAGCCATCGTCATCATCGTTGTCATCGGCATCGTCATCGTCGTCGTCGCTGTCGTCATCGTCGTCGCCGTCATCGTTGTCATCATCATCCTCATCCTCGTCAAAATCCTCGTCAGCGTCGCCGTCGGCGTCGTCCTCACCATCGTTCCTATCATCGTCATTATCACCACCACCATAATCATTATCCACATCTTCGTCCTGATCGGCATCAACACCACCACTACCACCACCACTACCAACATCCCCACCTTAATCAGCATCGGCATCGCCGCATCCACCATTCCTCCTCCGTCATCCTTCCACTGCGCCTGCCCTCCTCCACCCCCTCCTCCCACCGGTTCCCCGCCCCGATCCTCCTTCTCATCATCCTCATCCTCGTGATCATCCTTCTCTTCTCCATTACCCTTCCTCCCCCCCGCCTAATCATCCTCGTCTGGCTCATCATCATCGTCGCCGTCAGTTATTTCACCCCTCATCGCCTTGCTCTATGAAACCCCTCGGCACGTCCTTTCGTGCCCAGGAGCGGTTGGCCACCTGCACGCGGTTAAAAAGAAATGACGCGTCGACAAGAGAAGCGGTTTCGCAAAAAAATGGGCAACTCCTAGTCTAAGACGGGTGGATGAGGTTTACCCGGACAGCCTGCAGGATGTCAAAGTTGTTTGTTCCAACGGTCGAGTGGGTCTTGAAAAGTTACTGGACAAACATTCGCAAGGACCCTTGAAGGATCACCCACGAGCGACGAGGCGTTCG
>CAUYUJ010016327.1:781380-786380 GCA_963575745.1 Prorocentrum cordatum | reverse complement strand
CGTCATATCTGACGTCCTACCCCTCCCTCCCATCCCTTACCATGGCGCTGATTTTCTCTATCCGCGGACGCGTGTCGTAGCGGAGCTGTGGCTCCGCGCGCGCGTGCGTAGTGGGTGGTGGTGCACGTGCGTGCGTGCGTGCGTGTGTGCGTGGTTATCGTGGTGGTGGTGGTGGTGGTGGTGGTGGTGGTGGTGGTGGTGGTGGTGGTGGTGGTGGTGGTGGTGGTGGTGGTGGTGGTGGTGGGTGGTGGTGGTGGTGGTGGTGGTGGTGATGGTGGTGGTGGTGGTGTGGTGGGTGGTGGTGTGGTGGTGGTGGTGTGGTACTGGTGCTGGTGGTGGTGGTGGTGGTGGTGGTGGTGGTGGTGGTGGTGGTGGTGGTGGTGGTGGGTGGTGGTGGTGGTGGTGGTGGTGGTGGTGGTGGTGGTGGTGGTGGTGTGGTGGTGGTGGTGGTGGTGGTGGTGGTGGTGGTGGTGGTGGTGGGTGGTGGTGGTGGTGGTGGTGGTGGTGGTGGTGGTGGTGGTGGTGGTGGTGGTGGTGGTGGCGGTGCGGCGCGGTGGTGGCGGGCGGATGGGCGCGCGAGAAAAAGGCCCGCGCTGGGGCGAGAACGCCATCCTGAACGACGGAGGCCAAACACCGATCCGAAAATGAGGCCCACGCTGCAGCGGGAGCACGATTCGGAACGATTCGGGAGCAGAAATGAGGCCGGCGCCTCAACGAGAGCAGCATTTTGGGAAAAAATGACGCCGGCGCCTCAGCGAGAGTCGTTTCCCGGGATTTCCCGAGAATCCTGTGTAAAAAAACAGTACGCGGAGGGTGCGCGGCCATCACCCGGACGCCATCAGGGGAAGAGGGAGAGTATTTTCAGATTGAGTAATTGTAAAGAGGGTTCGGTTCGAATCGGCAGTCCCCGAAAGCAATTCGCACAGACTGGCGGCCAAATGAGTGCCCAACCCGACGGGCACGGCAGCCAAACGTCTAGTAGGAGGGAAGACGAGGGCACGATGAAACCAGAATTCTCAAGCTGCTATCGCGCAGTATTTCACTCATGTCGACAAAACTGCGATATTCGAGCCACGGCGGCTACGGAACGCGCAGCAAATACACGCTTCTTAGCTGTCTACAGCACATCCTGCGACGATCCATTCGTAAAGATGCGCTGCACGACGCGGCAAATATGCCATCACCCACTTTGAGGGATGACCACCGATGGACGGAAGGGCAGAGGTAGGAGCAGAAGACCTAAAACCAGCATCCGCACAAGCTCCTGAAGGCCTAGCCCAATTTCTCTGGTCGGCGCTGACACCCCTCCCCTGGCGCGCGCAGCGCGCGAAGAAATCCGCGCGGACCTCCGCAGACGTGTGTGCCGCGTCATGCTGGCTGCCACTCCACGCCAAACTTGCCCCGTGGTTCGCCACGGCCGCCCACCGCGCTCTGGCCCGGCGCGCCTGGCTGCTGCCGCCCGCCGGCGGCTCATCGTCACTGTCTTCGACGTCTGAGCGTCCCTCCTTCCTCTCGTCGGCCTCCCCCCTCCCTCCTTGCACTCCGGCCAATTCGCCAGTTGGTGCCCCTACCTAGCTGTTACCCTGGTGCGGAGTTCGCCGCCTCGCCGCTTGCGGAGAAAGTGCGTGCCGCCTCCTGCTCTCCTCGGAGGGAGCGACGAAGAGACGCAGGGCCAGAGGGCCCGAGCCTGGGCCCCGGGATATCTCCGCGGCCAGCACCGGTGAGGTGGCCAGGCAGCGCCACCCCGACAGGACCCTCTCCTCGGGGCCGCTGGACATTTGGGGTTCGTCGGCATGTGAGATGCTTCCCCCTCCCCAAACCTCCTCCTCCTCCTCCTCCTCCTCCTCCTCCTCCTCCTCCTCCTCCTCCTCCTCCTCCTCCTCCTCCTCCTCCTCCTCCTCCTCCCTCCTCTCCTCCTCCCTCCTCCTCCGCCCTCCTCCTCCTCCTCCTCTCCTCCAGCATCGTTCTCCGGTTCTCGGGGGCGCGCAAACATGGACTCGCGATCCATGGATTTGGCGCGCGGTGGCCAAATCCATGGATCGGGGGAGGTGCCCTCCCCAAAATGCGGCCGGTGCCGCCTCGCTCGGCGGCGGAGATCCGCGACATCCCGAGGAGACGGGACCCGTCGTTCATTCACGCCTCCTTGATCCGTGCTTGCGATCGCCCGATCGCCTCCGCCGTTGCGACCTGTGCGACTCGCTCGTGGCACGGGCCCCCCCCAGGCTTAGGAGGCAACTACTGAGAGGTTTTCGTCGGAAGGATTGAGGAGGATTGAGCCCCATTGGGGGGCTGTTACGCCAGAGTGGGCCTCCGATCAAGCGGGATTGAACGGGATTGAGCGGGATCAAGCCGGATCAAGCGGGATCAGGCGGGATTGAGCCAAAGTTAAGCGGGACGTCGGACCAGGGCCAAATCAGAATCCCAGGAGTTGCATACTGACGTCAGTGTGTGTTGCTTTTTGTCGCACAGAACCGCACACCCGCGTGACGCTGTGCAGACGACGTGATGTGATCGCGAGGTGCGACACACCACACCCTGCGACCTGAGGCCGACGCAATAACCCACTCAACCTTCAAGGCCAAAAAAAATAGCCCGCGGTGGTGGTGTTCATCTGTGGGCACGAGAGGGTTAGACTTAGGTCGGGCATGTCCCCCTACAGGCGGATTTTGTAAGGAAAATGAAAACAGTCGAAAAATACCCAAAACTAGTCAACAAAAATATCCAAAATCGTCCCTATCTTATTGTTTGCCTATGTTGTTTTGAATATATTCCTCCGGCAGAGGGACGTGCGAGACGTAGGGCTCGACGGCGGACTGCGGCCTCGGAAGCGGGCTTGCGCGAGCGCCTGCCGTGACCTCCCCCGCTGGGCGCCCGGGCCCGAGGACCCAGAGGAGAGGGCGTGCTCCTTGTCGAGGTCGGCAACGAGGAGCTTGATCATCGCCATCACCCCGCCGTTCTCCTTGCAGGGGGCGCTCCCAAGACCCCCCCACGGGGGGGGCAGGTCATATCGAGCTCGGCAGTGGCCCCGACCCTCCCGTGGTCGGGGTGGAGTCCCCTCCTCCTCCTCCTCCTCCTCCTCCTCCTCCTCCTCCTCCTCCTCCTCCTCCTCCTCCTCCTCCTCCTCCTCCCCCCCCCTCCTCCTCCTCCTCCTCCTCCCTCCTCCTCCTCCTCCTCTTCCTCCTTCCTCCTCCTCCTCCTCCTCCTCCTCTCCTCCCCTCCTCCTCCTCCTCCTCCTCCTCCTCCTCCTCCTCCTCCTCCCCCTCCTCTTGGAAGCCAGAATATTACCACCATCGCCGAGATCGGAATCTTCCTCCCTCGGTGGATGCACACCGCCGATATTGGTGTTGGTGTCAATCTCTAGGCCTGCGAGGGTATGGAAAAAATGTATACAATGCCCAACAACAAGTGCTGTCCAAAACCAACAGCGGCCGCTGCTGGGCAGGCGGCCTTCTGTCTCAGATTGACAGGCCGCGGCGGCACCGACAGCGAGTCCTGCTCAAAATGAAAAGGAACTGCTTTGGGGCATTGTGCACATTCTTTCCGTACCCCTTTCGATCGTCCCGAAAATTAGCCTGGCAAAGAACCCAACCATATGCAGTTGTGAGAACGGCAATTGTTGGTATCGTCTTCCGTGGAGCTCCCTCTGGGGCCACGAGACGCTGGGCTGGGCGCAGGAACCGCAGGCCGGGGCCACGCGACGCTGTGCTGGGCGCAGGATGCGCAGGCGGACTGCGCCACTGGGACCTTCGGTGGAGCTCCCTCCGGGGCGGCGAGACGCTGCACTGGGCGCCAGGGAGGAAGGAGGGAGGGGGCGGAGGAGGAGGAGGAGGAGGAGGAGGAGGAGGAGGACGACGAGGCAGGAGGGAGGAAGGAGCGTGGGGCGCCGTCTCTTCAAAACGAGGACCCAGCACCCCCGGATGGTGGGGGAAAGAAGCCACGGCGCCGGAGGTCCGAGGCGGAGGGCGGGCTAAGAGCGCACGGGGGACCTCCGAGGTCCGCAGGCCACGACACCCCTGCGGAGAGGCTTCCTCCTCCTCCTCCTCCTCCTCCTCCTCCTCCTCCTCCTCCTCCTCCTCCTCCTCCTCCTCCTTCTCCTCCTCCTCCGCGCTGCGGAGAAGGCCACGGCGCGCTGGAGGTCCGAGGAGGAGGGCGGGCAGATCGCACGGGGAACCTGCGAGCACCGCGGCCCCTGCGGAGGCGGGCGGGAGGAGCGGGGGAACGGCTGTGGGCCGGAGGAGGTCTGCGGCCGAGGCAGAATCTCGCGGGAGGCGCTGCTCGTGCAAAGAGAGAGAGCATCAGATCGAGAAGGCGGCCTGTGCAGACGGACGGAAGGGGGGGATAGCAGTGCTGTCTCAGGCCCGTCACCCGCCACATCGCACCCCCCCCCCTGGTTCTGCTTTCTGGCGCCATTGGTGGCCTCCAAAGGCCCCAGGGGCAACTTGAGAGGAGGAGGGCTCCAAGAGGCCACCGAGGAGGGCGCGAAGAAGCACTGATGTTCCGGCGAAGATGTTTGAATTACGCTTGCGTCACCGCCGACTCGGGCTTCCTACAGCCCAAGACGGCCCCAGAGGCCTCCAAGACGGGCCAAGAGGGCCCCAAGAAGGTCCAAGAGGAGCCAATACAGCCCAAGAAGGTCCAAGACGGGCCAAAAGAGCCCCCATAGGACGCCTAAGAGGCACTCGAAACAGCCCAAAAGGGCTCCAAGAGGGCCCTGGGGATGGCCCGAATAAGCATTGATGTCCTCAAAATGTTGCAATGAGTTTCGCGGTCCTGCCTTGTCGGGCTTCCCAACGTCCTACACGGCCCCAGAGGCCTCCGAGACGGGCCACCTACTGTTTAAGAGGCCCTCAGACGGCCCCGTGCGGGCCCCTAGACGACCCGAGAACTCCCAGACGGCCCAAAAGCGCCCCGAGAGAGCCTCAAGACGGCCCAGAGAGGCCCCCGAGATGGCCTCCGAAGGTGTCAGACGGGCCGAGAGAGCCCCACACCCCAAGAGGCCC
>CAUYUJ010016327.1:741380-776380 GCA_963575745.1 Prorocentrum cordatum | reverse complement strand
GCCCAAAAGGCCCCCAACTCAGGCCCCCAGACGACCCACGAGGGCCCCAAGATCGCCCAAGAAGCCTCCAGGACGGCCCAGGGGGGCCACAGGACAGCCCCAAGAGGGGGCTCAGAGGGGGAACCCGAACGGACATTTCTACCCTTCGACCCCAAGACGGTCCCCGATTGCCCCACAAGGCCCCCAACGGGGCCCCAGGGAGCTCCCAGAGATCCCCAAGAAGCCCCCAAGAGGCCCCCAGTAGGCCCCCAAGAGGTTCAAAAACTGCGAGACGCCTCCCACGAGACCCCCCATCTGCCATCCGAGTGGCCTCGGGCAAGCACGGTGGCGGGATGTGCCGAAAGCCATTCGATCCGCCGCCCCCTGTGCTTGTCACAGGAGTGTCTGGCGTGCTAAACCCTTGATTTCGTTTGTTTGTCCCAGCCCTCCTGCGTTGGGTTCTCGTTTTGAATAGAGCATTGTGGTCGCATCCTCCTGTCCGTCCTTCTCCTCTCCTATCTTGCCCCCCTGCTCCTATTCTCTCTCCTCATCGTCTCTCTTGCTTCCCTTCTCCTCCCCTCTTCGCTCATCCTCTTCCCTCAGGCCTGTTACCTGGCTTGCCCTCGCCACCCCTGGAGGGCTGCGATCTGCGAAACTGTCGCCACGTTCGAAGGCTGCTGGGGGGTCCAGCGGAATGCGGTCCCACGCAAACTCAGATTAGACCTTGCCATCCCTGGAAGGGCTGCGATCTGCGAAACTGTCGCCACTTTCGGGGGCTGCTGCGGGGGCCAGCGGGATGGGGTCCCAGGCAGACTCATGGAGGGCTGCGATATGCGATGTCGCCATTTTCGAGGGCGGCTGTAGAGTCCAGCGGAGTGACGTCTTACGCGGCCTCAAATTAGACCTCGCCATCCCTGGGGGGCTGCGATCTGCAAAAATGTCGCCACTTTCAGGGCTGCTGGGGGGCCAGCGGAATGGGGTCCCACGCAGATTCAAATTAGACCTCGTCCCTGGGGGGCTGCGATCTGTGAAACTGTCGCCACTTTCGAGGCCTGTTCGGGGGTCCAACGACTGACATCGTACGCACATTCTGATTAGACCTCGTCATTCCTGGGGGGCTGCGATGTGCGAAACGGTCGCCGCGTTCGAGGGTTTTATGGGGTCCAGCTCAGTGACGTCCTACGCAAATTCAGATTGGACCTTGTCATCCTTGGGAAGCTGCGATATGCGAAACTGTCGCTACTTTCGACGACTGCTGGGGGGAGGCCAGCTGAGTGGAGTCCCACGCAGACGCAAATTAGACCTCGTCGTCCCTGGGGGGGCTGCGATGTGCGAAACTGTCGCCACGTTCGAGGGCTGTTGGGGGATACAGCGAATGCCGTTTTACGCAGATTCAGATTCGACATCGTCATGCCTGGGGGGCTGCGATCTGCGAAACTGTCGCCACTTTCGAAGGCTGTATGGCCTCCCAGACGGCCCAAGAGGCCTCCAAGAGGTCCTCCAGGAGGGTCCGAAGAGGCCAAAATCATTGATGTTCCTATGGTTTTTTGGAGGATTTTGGAATGTGCTTCTTCTCGGCATTCCGACGGCTCAATACGGCCCAAGAGGCCCCCAAGATCGCCAAGAGGGCCCCATGACGGCCCAAGTGGCCTCGAAGATGGCCCCAAGAGGGCCCCAAGACGGCCCAAGAGGCCTCCAACACGCCCAAGATGGCCTCCAAGACGCCCAAGATGGCCTCCTAGACGGCCCCGAAGCGCCCCAAGAGGTCCCCCGTTGGCCCAAAAAGGCCCCCAAGACGGCTCCCGACGTTGTCAGACGTGCCAGGAACCCACCAAGATGGCCGAAGTTGGCCCAAGACCGCCCAAGAGGCCCCCAAGAGGGCCTCCAGGAAGGCCAGAAGAGGCCAAAACCATTGATTTTCCTTAGGTTTACGGATTTTGACATTTCCTTCTTTTCGGCCTTCCGACGGCCCGAGACGGCCCAAGAGCCCCCAAAGATCGCCGAAAGATCGCCCAAGCGGCCTCCAAGACGGCCAAGATGACCTTCAAGATGCCCACGTGTTCCCCGAAGGCTTTCCAAACCCATTCGGGGAACCCATGGTCCGATGGCTTGGCAGGTCTGGCCTCAACGTTCGGCCACATAGGCGCTTCCAAAAAGACAGGGGGCGGCGGTGGTTCGCCGTAGGCGTCTTCGATAGAAAATGCACGTTGCGACATAATCTGAATCATCTTCGGGCGTCCCGCCATCACTCTGTACTGCTGCTTGACACGACGGCGGGGGGCATTACATCACCCCGTGTGCAGGCCCAGCACCCCTTTTAAGCAAAAAAAAATGCAATGCGCACGCGGCGGCAAAATCCGCCGACCCCTCGGGGTGTCAGCGCGTGAGATGCTTCCCCCTCCGCCAGCCCCTCCCCCCCAGAGCCTGGTCCGATCGACATGGCGGGCGGGGTGTCCGCTCAGATCCCCCAGGCCCAGCCCGAGCGCAGCACGGCTGGGAGGATGGAGGGGGCCCCACGCAGAGCCAAGAGGGCCCAAGGAGGCCCCCAAGACGGCCGAAGAGGGCAGTGCGTCGCCGAAAGATCCTCCAGGACAGCCAAGGTGGCCTGGCAGACGGCCAACGACGCCCCCAAAACGCAGCGAAAGACCTCCAAAAACCCTCCCAAGAGGGCCCCAAGAGGCAACACTCATCGATGTTCAATTGGTGTTTGAAGGATTTTAGCGTGGTTTCCCGACGCTCCACGACTGCAGAAGAGGCTCCTGAGATCCCACCAGACGGCCCCAGAGGCCTCCAAAAGGGCCCCTTTTAAAAAGCCAAAGAGGGCACCCACACGACCCCAAAGACTGCCTCAGAGGCCTCCAGCATGCCCCACAAGGGCACCAAAGGGGAACCGGAGCCCACATTTCGAGCCGTCGGCCCCCAAAGGCCCCTAAGAAGCCTCCACGAAGCCCCAAAGGCCACCAGGCGCCCCAAAGAACACCAAGAAGCCCCCAACAGGCGCCCACCCGCCAGTCCACCAAGTGGTCGGTGGTGCAGCGTAAGCCCCAGCATCTACGTGATGCAACTCATGCTGTGCAGTAGACATACAACAATCTACGATGTGCAAATGATTTGGCCGTGTCGGAGATGCAACAAATATGCAATGTGATATACGTGTAAATATGCACACACCAACAAACATATATATATATATAGACATACATACATACACATATACATATACATATACATACATACATACATATAAACATACATATGTATGTGTGTATGTTTATGTATATGTATATGTATGTGTATATGTATATGTATATGTATATGTACATGTATATGTATATGTATATGTATATGTATATGTATATGTATGTGTATGTGTATATGTGTATGTATATGTATGTGTATATGTATATGTATATGTATATGTATATGTATATGTATATGTATATGTAAATGTATATGAATATGTATATGTATATGTATGTGTATGTGTATGTGTATATGTAGATGTAGATGTAGATGTAGATGTATATGCATATGCATATGTATATGTATATGTATATGTATATGTATATGTATATGTATGCACAGATATGTCTATGTGTGCGTCGCGTTACATAGCTGCTGTACCCGACGTGGCGCAACATATGTGATGATTTGTGAGCAAATCACGTGAAACAACATTTCTGGTGAAATCCACCAACGCTCAACTTGAACTTGTCCACTCCAGCGTTCGCGCAAACATCCCACCCACCCACCCACCCGCAGCTTGGTTTGCAAACCCCATGCGGCGGCGATTGCGATGAGTGTTCGGCGATGGCTGGTGCAACTCTCTGCGGCCGCGAAAGCCCGCGCATGCACACGCGCGCAACGGCCAGCTACTTTGGCGCGACCGACGCAGCCGCGGTGGCGCTGACCGCTGGGCACATCCCAGCGGGCATTTCAGTGCGAGTCGGCGACTTGGACGGGCGCGGTATCATGGCAACGTCGAATAGACACGGTGATGATACTAGCGATGCTGGCGAAGATACTGACAGCGACGACGACACGTCCAGTGCGGGCGCCGATGCTGATCGCGCCGACGACGACGACTACGACGGCGTCCTCACGTCGGTGATGAAGGTGTTGAAAGGAGTTCGACATGCGAGCGCGGCCGACGCGCGAGAGTAACCCGCATGATATTGATTTGACACGGATCGTGCCCCCCCAACACGCGCGCGAGGGCGTGCGAATGATACCGGCGTGCGGCGCGAGAGGCCCTTTTGGCAGAATTCCATGAAATTTTCAGAAACTATGACTCTTTTCGCAAGAATTCGCATGAGCGCGAGCGGACGCTGTTTTGAAAGCTGATGTTGCGAAACCACGCGTCTTTTTTTTCCAATCTGCTTTGGACACTCAGTTTTAAATTTTGACGAGCTCGGCATGCGCGCGCGACGACGCGCGCGCGCACTTCGTCCCATAGTTTGCAAAGGACTCTCTCGACGGCACGCGCGCAAGGGCGTTCGAACGATTTCGACATGCGCGCGCGAAGCCTTTTTTGTAGCAGTTTTTGAAAATGCTGAAAAAAAACGCTTGGTATTCTTAAAATTTCGCAAGACCGCGCGCACAAGTTGTTGTTTGAAAATCCGTGTTGTGAAAACATGTGGGTTTTTTTATGTGTTTGGGACTCTCGATTTTGAAATCCGTGCGAAACCGTTGGTTTTTGTAACGATTTCGGCATGCGTTCGCGACGACGCGCGCGTGCGCACTTCGCCCCACCTGTTGTAAGGGATGCTTGGGGACTTCTTCTGCTTCATAAACGAATGCGCGCGTAGTAGTTTGGCTTGCCCTATAGTCTTAGATCATGATAATTAATTGGTCTTGAAAGCCGACCTTTTTCCAATGGGGGCCCCCATTATTTCCAATGGCCCCCCCCGCCCCCCCCCCCTTTCTCCAATGGCGCCCCCCCTTATGACGGAGTGCGCTGCGTCGCGATCGGTTAGCCGGAAGAAATAACAAGGGGTGGGTGGGGGGGCAGGCAGGGGGGACCCAGAGTCTCATGGCCCTACCTGGTGCCCAAAAATAGCGATTTCGCTAGGGACATCCTCAAAAAAATGCGTTTTGGTTGACATCGTCTTGGGATCGCCCTCGCGAGGCGCCAAGACGGCCCAATTTAGCCCCCCAAAATGGCCCAAAAAGGCCCCAATGACGGCCCAAGATGGCGTCAAGATGGCCTCCAAAATTTCCGAGGCGATCGAGTCTGCCGCCCGCTCCCTCTGCCGTACCGAAGCCTTATCACCAAGCGGGTTCGGAAGCACCAAGCCAAGGGCCTCACGCCGTCACAGAAAGAACCCGCGCTTTCCGTTTCCATGCCAAGCTGGTTTCCAATGGCACCCCCCAGCGATTTCCAGTGGCAAGTCCGATGGATCCCAATGGATTCCTATGAGTCATATGGAGCCCAATGCCTATGCCAATGCCTATGCGCCAACGCCTATACGCCCAATATTACTCCTATGGCTCTCCGTACTTGCATGGCTGCTCGCTTCTCGTTGCTCGATTTCTGTTGTTTGCCATTTCATGGTTGGTTTCCTCTCTTCCCGTCCTCTCCTCCTCGTCTTCTCCTTCTCTCGTTCTCCTCCTGTCCATATATCTATTTGGAGTCAACGCTGGCTGATGTTTGCTGGGAATGGCGGGGGGGACGATACCAGCCCACTTTGGGGTGGTGTAAGCTCATATTTAGGATGGACGGCGGGGTAGAATCATATGTAAATTGTAATACGAAAAGGGGAACGGATAATCCCAGGGGGGAAAAAGAGAGAGAGAGAGAGAAAGAGAGAGTGAGAGTCGATTCTCTTTGTAGAAAGCAGAGTATATGCTGTGCAATGTACGTGGTGAAATACGAGTTGAGCAATATGTGTTGTGGGCGACTTGGTGTGCAAGACATGTGGTGTAACCTATGTGGTGCAACCTATACTGTGCAATTTGTGTGGTGAACTCTGTGTTGATATATATATATATATATATATGTATATATGTATGTATATATGTACGTATATATATATATATCACAACGTATGTTATGCAGCATGTGCTGTGCACCATGTGTTGTGCAATATACGCAGCACCATACATGTGGTGCAGCCTATGTGGTGCAATCCACGCTGTGCAATATATGCGAAGCTGTATGTGTGGTCAATATATGTGGTGACATCTACGTGGTACACTCCATGTTGTGCAATTTAAGTTGTGCAAAATACGATGCGCGATACAGGTGGCGCAGTATATGTGATGCAATGTTTGTGGTGCAATCGATGTGCTGCCCTCTATGTTGTGCACTTAATCTATGTTCGCAGTGAGTTGTCCACTCCACTACTCGCGCAAACATCCCACCCACCCACCCGCAACTTGGTTTGCAAACCTCATGCGGCGGCGATTGCGATGAGTGTTTGGCGATGGCTGGTGCATCTCTGCGGCCGCGCTAGCCCGCGCATGCTCGCGCGCGCAACGGCCAGTTACTGCAGCGCGAGACGCGACCGCGGTGGATCTGACCGCTCGGCACGTTCCAGCGGGCACTTCAGTGCGAGTCGGTGACCTGGGCGGACGCGGCATCATGGCAACGCCGATTGCGGCAGACACGAAGATGATAGTAGCGATGCTGGCGACGATGCTGACAGACGGGGCATCCAGTGACGGCGCCGATGCTGATCACGCCGACGACGATGACGGCGTCTTCGCGTCGGTGATGAAGGTTTTGGAAGGAGTTCGAAATGCGCTCGCGGCAGACGCGCGAGAAGCAAGCATGGTATTATTTGACACGGATCGGGCCACCCCCGCACGCGCGCAAGGGCGTCCAAACGATTTCGACATGCGCGCGAGCGAAGCCCGTTTGGCAGAATTTCGTGAAAATGTTGAAGAATCGATGGTTTCTTCAGATGTCGCGATACCGCGCGCGCATGCTTCTTTTGAAGATCCGTGTTGCGAAAACTTCTGCTTGTATATGTTTTTAGGACACGTGAGTCCGAAACCGAAGTTGTTTGATTTTGGCATACGTGCGCGACGACGACGCGCGCGTGCACACTTCGTCTCTTTTCTTGCAGAGGATTCTCGCGACGGCACGCGCGCAAGGGCGTTCGAACGATTTCGACATGCGCGCGCGAAGCCCGTTTGGTAGTATGTTCTGAGAATATTGTCTAACCGATGGTTTTCTTCAGATTTCGCAATAGCGTGCGCGAATGCTTATTTTGACTATGCGTGTTGCGAAACCCTGTGGTTTTATATGTTTTTCGGACACTCAATAGCACAATCCTTCCGAAACCGAAGGTTATTGAAAGATTTCGGAATGCGCGCGCGACGACGCGCGCGTGTGCACTTCGTCCCATTTGTTGTAAGGGATTCTTGACAACATATGACTTTTGTTAAACGAGTGCGCGCGTATAGTATGTTTTGCATAGGATGACGGGGGGGACTGATACCGGTTTGGCTGGGATAAAATGACTTTACAGGTAGGATGAACAGTGGGACAAAATCATATGTGTTTTCCATCGGTTCCCGGTGAGTCCTTTAGTCCAGGGGGGAGGGTGGTAGAACCACTTTTCTTATTTTAAAAATGGAGGGTCTATGTCGGGGCGGTGACGGCGACGACATAGCCGCCACACCGCCACACCAGCCTTGACGACGGGCGGCAACGAGGCGGAGACGGGGCGGCGACGGCGACAACGTAGCCGCCAGACCGCCACACCGGCCCAGACGAAGGGCGGCGACGGCGACAACATACCCGCCAGACCGCCACACCAGCCCTGACGACGGGTCGCGACGAGGCGACGACAGGGCGGCGACGGCGAAACACAGCCACCAGACCTCCACACCGGCCCAGACGACGAGCGGCGACGGCGACGGGGCGGCGACACCAAGCCAGTTCCTTGGGACAGAAGAAAGGCCCCCTAAGTGCAGACACTGATTGGGAACATCAATAAACAATGAATATCAAAGAACCAACGGCAGCCCTCAACACTGCAAAATCATCAGTAGTGGCCAACATGAAGACACGACAAGTAGCTTCGAATTGAAAGATGTGGCTGGTGGAACATCCAATCAGCATCCAATCAGCTGGTGAAGAGATCAGCCGGTGAAGGGTCACCTGGCTGCTGAAGAGACCAACCATCCCCCGCGGGTGACCCCCAAGAGCTAGCTGGGGCAACAGTGCCCTTTGGTGCGCGGCTTCAGGGAGCCGCCAGGGGGCCAAATGAAAAGCGCGTTCGCCCATTCGGGCCTTTTCCCATTGGTCACTCCAGAGAAGGGTCACTCTTACACGTAGCCCGTCCCCCCGGCGCACACTCTCGGGTCCGTCCTGCGAGATCGCGTCCATGGTGCTGCGCTCGACCTTCGCCGCCGCCGCCGCCCCCGCCGCCGCATTCGAAACGCTCGTGGGCTGTAGCGGACAGCGCGCACGCACGCATGGCACGCGTCCAGCCAGCGGGACGCGGATCGCGCTCAGCGGGTTGGCCTCGCTCAGCCGGCTGGCTGATCCTCGGATGCTGTTCATTCGCGGGGCCTCCTCGGCATTGCTCGTCCCTTCTCTGCTGCCTCGCCAGAAGCTTGTCGCCACGGCTGGGTCCGCCTCGAACGGGTCAGAGCGGACCCCACCAGGAAACCAGGAAAAATCTGGGGACCGATTTTGAGCGGGTATGGGTAGGGCGGGAGAGCCGCCGTTGCTTCAGTCGGCCAGTCCGGTCAGACATCTTCGGATGCCGATTGAGCTCGAGGGGTACAGCGAGAACTTCTGGCAGAACACCATGGGAAAATGGGGAATCTTCTTACTTATGCGCATTTATGTGCGTGTTCCTTGGGCCCCTTCAGTAAAGGATTCTGGCCTCGGGAGCGCGACGCCGGCGTCATCCGCGGAGGACTCTGGCGTCGAGAGCGCGAGCCTGGTGTTACATAAGTCGGGCCTGGCCCTCTACAGGAGGGTCATAACTGGGGGAGCTGTGGTCCTGAAGACGAAGACAAATAGGGAGGCACCAACTATACACCAACACCGATCCTGGCCAGGATCACCCTGGGCCCAGGATCGGTGTATACGCCTTCCTGCCTTGCGCAAGAAGGCATATACACAGATCCTGGGCCCAGGGTGGTCCTGGGCCAGGATCGGTGTTGGTGTATAGTTGGTGCCCTCCGAACAAAGACAGATCTGCACAAACATCAACTGTTGGGGGTCCGCCCGGACTTCCTCGATCGGCGCTGGAACCCCCCTCCAATGGGCGGCGCTGGGAGCGCCGACAGGGAGGCGCAGCGCCGACCCAAGAAATCTGCTCGGGTCTCTGGGGGGGAGAGAGAAAATATAAACAAATCAGGAACAACAGCAACATCATGAAACTTTCATACATATATATATACAGATATAATATTATTTAACAACAACACACAAAAAAAAAAAAAAAAAAAAAAAAAAAAAAAAAAAAAAAAAAAAAAAAAAAAAAAAAAAAAAAAAAAAAAAAAACGATGAGGGGTGGAGGAACGAGCGGCCGGCAGGGGCCCATCCTGGGCCCAGATTGGGTATGTCGATGCTGACTCATCCTGTCGGCAGGCCGCCAGAGCGCACGAGCCCCACCAGCTGCCAGGGGCGCCAGCGGCGCGCGGCGCCGAGCAGCTGGGCCGCGCGGGCCGCACACCGAGCGCGGCGGAAGCCTCCGCGCCGCACTCCCACCGCAGGAGGAAATCAGAGTGCACCCCCCCGGGTCCGAAAGCCCGAAAGGGGAGGGGGGGGAGGCAGGAACGCAGGGAGGGAGGGAGGGGGAGGCAGGAGGGAGGGGGAGGGAAGAGCGCAGGGCGCAGAGCGAGAGGGAGGCAGGGAGGAAGGGGGGGGGGGGGGGCAGGAGCACAGGGCGACCTCGCCGCGCGAGACGTCGGACCCCCCCCCCCTCTGGGCGAGTTCGGCGCCCAGGCTGCTCAGCTAGGCAGCGCCCGCGCGGGCCCGCGGTGTGCGCCGCAGGCCGCGGCAGCATACAGTCATCGGCCTGACCTAAGGAACGATAAATTAGGAACGAAACCCCTTTCTTATCCCAAGGAATAACGCATAAATAATAAATAACGCATAAGGAACGATAAATCACGCATGCGAACCTAAGGAACGACCGAGCCCCTTTTGAAAACAAAATGTTCCTTATTCGAGCCGCTCACTGTATGGCGCACACCTCCTCGCCTCCCCGACAAGAACAGAAAACTTGCCTTGGGCGTCGCGGCCACGCGCGCGACGCGGCGGCGCAGAGAGGTCAGAAGAGGTGCGCGCACCCGTCCAGCTTGCGCAGCGGGGAGACACAGTCTACGATACCATCCAGCGAAGCCCAGCGGCAAAGGAAGACACTGAGGAGGAGGACGAGGAGGAGGAGGAGGAGGAGGAGGAGGATTATATAAGAAAAGAACACCATGGACACTTTATGTCGCCGAGTCTTGACTGCAAAAACGTCGGCGAGGCTCGCCTGCGGCATGCCAATAGAAGACGAAGGCAGGCACATAGTGCTGGGCATCCAGCGACGGGCCTGCGAGCGCCAGGGTCCATGGATGGCCCACACGTTGGCTTGAGAGCATAAGCCGCCTGCGAAGGGAGGGGTGGAAACCACAGGAAAAATTGCAACCCCCGGGAAAAGACGAGAACTAGTTAGCATTAATTATTCCGGCAGGCTGGGGCGCTGCAGCAGCCGGCGGCGAACCGCCGCACGACAGCTGGCAGCGAACCGCTGGCGGCAAAGCCGACGACTGGGGAGGAGGCCACGCTGAGGAAAAAGGGGGCACTGCGGACAGTGGCAGGGAGGCCGAAAGCGTGGCGGAGCGGAGACGGCCGGTTACAACGGCAGAAGACCAGGGGAAGGGAGCGAGGCAGCTCGAGGACAGTGCAGGGCAGTAAAGCGGTGAGGCCAGGAAGGCCAGGAACAGGAAACACACTTTTTCGTCGGCGGCGAGGCGGCGAACCCCGCTCCAGCGAGAAGCTAGAAAGGGGCACTAACTAGCGAATTGGCCAGCGGGCAAAGAGGAGGGGGGATGACGGCCGAGAGGAAGAAGGGACGCTCAGACACCGAAGAGTTCGACGATGAGCAGCCGGGGGGGGGGCAGCAGCAGCCAGGCGCGCAGGGCCAGAGCGCGGTGGGCGGCCGTGGCGAACCACGGCGGCAAGGGTGGCGGGAGGGCGGGTGCCAGCAGCAGCTGGAGCTGGCGGGCGGGCGCAATGGGACACCACGAATGGCAAAGGTACTGCGGCGCTCCGAGGAGTAGGCACAGCACTGAGCCGTGCGGAAGCGGGAGCATAGCAGAGGCAGTGACAGGGGTATTGCGGCGGCCCGGAGCGCGCCAGGTGGCCAGGGGGCCCAAGAGAGGAGGGGCAGGAGGCGGCGGGCGCCCGCAGGCGGCGGGGCGGAACAGCATCGCAACGAGAGGAGGCAGCGCGGGGCTGCCGCGGAAGGAGGGGAACAGGAAACACACACGCACTGTTCGGCGTCGCGGCGGCGCAGCGCAGTGAAGGTAGAACAAAGACGAGCAAGGGCCAGGCTGGCCCACGCAGGATTGAGGAGCCTGATGCACCCATTGGGGATTATACGGCAGCACTCGCGAGGGGACAGTCGCGGGGGGGAACGCGGAAGAGAGTTATCCTGGCGAAGGACCCAACCATACGCAGCTGAGAATACGGCGAGGCAAGCGAGGCGAAACGGTGCGACTCCCCAAGGGGCCACGGAACGTGTGGGGGGAGTATCGACACGGGCGGCGGGGGCGCATATGGACGCGGCTACGGGCCTTCGGTGGAGCTCCTTGTGTGGCTACGAAGCTGCGAGGGGTGTGCCGACACGGGCGGCGGACACGCATGTGGACGCAGCCCACTGGGGCCTTCGGTGGAGCTTCCCAGGGGGCCACGGGACGTGTGAGGGGCAGGCCGAAATGAGCGGCGGGGACGCATGTGGACGCATCCACTGGGGTTTCGGTGGAGCTCCTTATGGGACCTCGAAACCTTCAGTGATGTGCCGAGATGGGTGGCGCAAACACATGTGGACGCAGTCGTTTTGGCCATCAGTGGAACTCCTTATGGGACTACGAACCCGCCAGGGTGTGCCGAAATATGATTCGCGAACGCATGTGGACGCAGCCACAGGCGCCTTCGGTGGGCCTCCCTATGGGGCCAAGAAACTTCTGAAGGGGGGGGCTGGCATGGGCGGCGGCGACGCGTGTGGACGCTGCCATTGGGGCCTTTGGTCCAACTCCCCAGGGGACCACGGAACGTGTGAGGGGCAGGCCGAAATGAGCGGCGGGGACGCATGCGGAAGCATCCACTGGGGCATTCGGTGGAGCTCCCCATGGGGCAACGAAGCGTGTGAGGGGTGTGCTGAAGTGGGCGGCGTGGACGAATGTGGCCGCAGCCATTGGAGCCTTCGGTGGAACTCCCTATGGGGCCACGGAACATTAGAGCGTACGGGGGATTGTGGGACACGTGCGAACGGCACCACTGCGGCCTTGGGTGGAGCTTCCGATGGGGCCACCAATCGTGTGAGGGATGAGCCGACATAGGGGTGTGCCGAAATGGGTGGCGGGGACGCATGCGCGAGGCCTTGGGTAAAGCTCCCTATGGGGCCACGGAACGTGTGAGCGGTGTACCGAAATGGGTGGCGGGGACGCATGCGAACGGCACCAGTGGTGCCTGTTGGTGAAACTCTCTACGGGGCCACGAAACGTGTAAGGCGTGTGCGGCAACGGGTAGCGGGGACGCATGCGAACGACACCATTGGGGCCTCAGGTGACGCTCCCTGTGGGAGCCCCGAAACCATTGAGCGGTGTGCGTGCCGAAATGGGTGGCGGGGACGCGTGCGAACGGCACCACTGCGGCCTTGGGTGGAGCTTCCTATGGGGCAACGAAGTGTGCAAGGGTGTGCCGAAGTGAGTGGCGGGGACGCATGCGAACGGCACCACTGCGGCCTTGGGTGGAGCTCCCGATGGGGCCACGAAACGTATGAGGGGTGTGCCAAAATGGTTGCGGGAACGCATGCGAACGGCACCACTGGGGCCTTGGGTGGAGCTCTCGATGGGGCCACGAAGCCGATGGTTGTGCCGGAATGGGTGGCGGGGACGCGTGCGAACGGCACCACTGGGGCCTTGGGTGGACCTCTCCATGGGGCCACGAAGCGTGTGAAGGGTGTGCCAAAATGGCTGCGCGGACGCATGCGAACAACACCACTGGGGCCTTATGCGGAGCTCCCTATAGGGCCACAACACGTGTCAGGGATGTACCGGAATTGTAGATTGATGCGGAGAGCAGAAGTAAGAGGAGGAAGGGGGAGGAGAGAAGGAGGAGGAGAGGAGGAGGAAGAGGAAGAGGAGACGCGGGACTGTCTCTTCAAAACAGGGCCCCAACTCCGCAGGATGGTTGTGCAAAAAACGAAGGCCGAAGCGGTCGGGCTGCCTTTGCCGGAGGAACATACATCTTCGGGTTGTCCGCTGGCCCCGCATCTAGGGCGTGCACGGCCTCTATGTGAGAGTGCTTACTGGGAGCGCTCGTACGCTTCAGGTGTGCGAGACGTATTCCTCACTGATTCGTCCGTCCTCTCCTCCCGTCCGTTTTTGCTGATATTCGTTCTCACCCCACCTCCATTTTCCTCGTCCATCTCTTCTTCCTCCTCGTCCCTCGAATCTCTCAAAGTCCTTTCAGCACGGTTCGGCCGTGTTCTCAGGGCTCCAGCAACCCTGGGGTCAGAAATTTCCCCTGTCCCAGGAGGGCCCGAAGCATTCCCTCGAAGAAGGGCGAAGTATCCACAGTTCAGCGAAACCGTTGGCGCTCCGAGGTGGGCCCTCAGGAGCGATGCATCGGCGACGTCGGCGTGGCGAAAATCGGGATCCATGTCAAGCCGCATCGCCGATGCATCGGCGATGCGGCGCGATCCACCGACCCTGTCTACTTCAACCCCGCTTGGGCGGCCTGGACTGACCATACGCTGCTCCTCCCACCTCCGCGCCTTGCGTGCTCCGAGTCTTCTAACGGTCATCCCCCCCACTGGAGAGCCAGGGGGGGGGCAGTCGCGGCGCGTCCGCGGGGGCGCGGGCGCGAGCGGGGGGTCGCTCCCTTCGGGTGGACGTACGGGTGGGGTGGAGGCAAAGGGCAGAGGCAGGGTTAGAGCGAAGCCGTTCTCAACGGCTCCTGGGTGCCTCCCGCTGGGGCGCGGTGCGTGCTGCGGGAGGGGGGTGGAGCCACGCCGACGTGCGCCGCCCCCCCTGACACCTTGGGGAACAGAAGAGCACACAGGAAAGCGGAAGCATCAGCTCTCGGGTGTCCAGCGCCAGCCCGAGAGAGCCGCGCAGACCTCGGACGCCTTGGGGACCAGACACTTTGGCTCACTGCCTGCGGCGGTGACCGCCGCAGGACGCCCTGCGGCCACGGCGCCGAGGCGCGCCCGGCAGGATGCTGCTGCTGCTGCGGCTGGCGGGCTGCCGAGAGCCGCGGCGGACTGCCGACGCTGCGGGCTGGCAGCACTGGCTGCTGCTGCTGCTGCTGCTGCTGCTGCTGCTGCTGCTGCTGCTGCTGCTGCTGCTGATCCCACCGCAGAGCGTGCACAGTGGGAAGTATGATCTGGTGCTCGTGCTGCACCGCCTGCACGCGGCCTCGCGCGATCTGCGCCTCCGGAGGCGCTGGGTTTCTTTGCGCGCTGGCTTCTCTTCGGGCAGCATCTGGCCTGGACCGGTGCCGTGGTGTAGAAGGCGACCACATGCGAACACTACACCTGCAGGTCAGCTTTCCGAAACGCCAGCCGCGGTTCAAAATTCGAGGGGTGGATGCAGCCAAGTGAACCCCAGCGGGAATGTCCGATACCCCAGCGTCAATTAGACCAGCAAGCGTAGGGCTCGCAAGGGGTCGCAGATATAGGTGGCGTCCCAAGGTCTGATGTCCGATTTCCCACCACAACTACCGTGGGTAGGAGGAGGACGAGGAGGAGGAGGAGGAGGAGGAGGAGGAGGAGAAGGAGGAGGAGGAGGAGGAGGAGGAGGAGGAGGGGGAGGAGGAGGAGGAGGAGGAGGAGGAGGAGGAGGAGGAGGAGGAGGAGGAGGAGGAGGAGGAGGAGGAGGAGGAGGGGGAGGGGGAGGAGGAGGAGTACCCATGGCAGTGGCGGTTGACAATTGGCCCATCGAGCTGGCAGGCGAGCGCACTCGGCCTGGGATCTCGAGCTGGCCAGGCGGCCTGCCCGAGGCGAGGCCGTCGTCATCGCCGTCGCCGAGCGTGACACTGGTTGCGCCCGACGCTGGAGGCGACCCCGCCAGGACCGCTGGGACCCCACCCGCCCTCCTCCCCCCCTCCACCACCACTCCTTGCTTCTTCCACTGAGCATCGTTTCACCGATCTCCATCCCCACCAGCGTGGGCTGGGCCCCACTGGCCGACTTACCCCCCTGATGGGGGGATGCAGGCTGCTCTCTTCGAGCTTCGAGGGGCAGATCCCCAACTGAGGCGGTGAGACGGTGGGGCTCGAGATGTGGATGGGGATGGGGATAGGGATCGGTTAAACGACACTGATCCGCAGGCCGTGGGAGCGACGAGGCTCGCAGTAGCCCTCCCCCAGCCTCCTCGTCCTGCCTCTCCCCCCCGGGCTGCTCCCCGCCCACTCAGAGCGGACATCCCTCAGGCCCTTCGGGGCCTTCCCGTGGGACGCCGTTCCGAAGAGGAGCGAAGTCCCAGGGGATGGTCAAGGTCAGCCCCTGTCGGGGGCTCGCGCGGATCGGCGATGCCTCGAGTGGTGAAGCGGGGGAGAGAAGGACTGTCTACAGTCAACCCGTGTCACAGGCGTGCGCGGTGAGGATGCGAGGACCTTGGAGGCCCACGTGAACGCGTTTCGAGCGAGGCTGGCCAGCGAAAGTCGCTGAGGATAGGCCGAAGGGGCAAGGATGCGAGGGCACCCTTGGGAGCGTTGCCCACCCTTCCTACGCGGGTTGACTGTAATAAGCCTCTCCGCCCGGCGCCTCCCCCCTCCCCCATCCTGCATGGTGGCTGAGTTCGCCCCTCGTGCACACGCAAGCGCCCTATCGCCAGCGCGGTGGCTCTGCCTGCCAGTAGCCGCCGACGAAGAAGAAGCCATCGGCCTCCCGGCCTGGTGCCCACTCTTCGAAGCGCGACTCCGGACGGACAGGGTCGCCGCGACGGCTCGGACCCTCGGCAGAAGTCCCAAATCCGTGCTCGCGAGCTCCCCCTCGGAGCCCGGAGCGTTCTGAGAATTCTCAAACACGCTCCAGGAACGCCCTGTCTTGGTTTCCCCAGGAGTTCTGGCATCGGAGCAGTGGCGCCTGCCATTCGAATAGAATTGGTTGAGCCTGTTCACGGCAAGGCCCAGCAGCTCCTTCGCCGCGGTGTTGGACGACATGAGCTCCTGCATCAATGGGGGGCGTTCCCACAGGGCACGCGATCCATATGAAGATGATGACCACCAAAACTTCGCTTGGGCACTGATTGAATCGGGCGACACGAGTCGAGAGCCGAACAACGCCCCGAGACGGTGCCCCATAATACGCCAGAGTGGCCAGGTCCGCGGAAGTCCCCAAGAAAGCTGATCTTTGAGGAACACTTGCAAGACCACTGCCAGGCTCCCCCAAAACGAACCACCGGCTGTGTCTGATCGTCTGCAGCGCACCACCAAACCAGCCAGCAGGTGTTTTCTAGGCAACCTAACTTCTCGAATCGCGCCCCGCGATGCGCGACGCGTGGTTCTCGTGGTGCCCGCGCGCCATCGCGCCGCCGCCCGAAGAAGCGCAGCTGCCCAGCGCTGACCTCGACGCGCGAAGCGCGACTGTCTTCTTGCCCCTGGTGGCGACATTGTGCGATCGAGAACACTCAAGGGGCCCTGGGACACACAAATAAATACACGCCAAATAACAGGATTCCCCATATTCTCCCATAGTTTCTGGATTATTGTCTTCCCCACAACTTCCCATATTTTCATTTTTTCTGCGGAATCGTCGATTAACTGTGTCTGTGTTTTTTTCCCTCCTGAAACACAACGGTCGCAGAACATACTTCCCCCGTCTGTCCTTGTAGTCGGAATTCTCTGCCTTCCGCTGCTCCGTTGCCTCCGCGACGCTGGCGTCGAGGGCCTGGCCGGCTGCGGCATCTCAGCTGCAGACACGCGGGCAGGCAAGACAAAACAAGAAGCAGACGGGGAGGGACAGGGCGGCACGGGGAGGAGCGGGACAAGCGGGAGGGTGGGGGGGGCAAGGGGGCGAGAGGGAGCAGGACGAACAACGAGCACGGGCGGGACCGAGACACGGACAGGAAACGAGCAGGGCAGGACGTCATAGCGCCGAACGGAGCCGGCTACACCAGGCAGGGCGATGGACGGGCAGGCAGCCCGACGGGCAGAAGAACGCACGGGCCTGCAAAATGGGTTGGGCCAGCCGGAGACCAGGACCGCGTCCACGCAAGTTCGAAGAGACGGAGAGAAGCGAGAGCGCTATAGAAAGATAATAGATACACACGTAGAGATACAAATACATTGACATGAATACATTGACATGTTTGCAAAATACATACATGCATGCATGCATGCATGCATACATGCATACATGCATGCATACAAACATGCATACGTACATACACGCAGAAAGAACGTACATCCGTACACACATACATAACATACACATGTACAAATCGCATACATATACATACACGTGTACGTATACAGATACATGTACGTTTACATGTACATGGACATATGCATGTACACATACATGTACATGTACAGATACGTATACGTATATTTATACCTTTTATAAGAGACATAAATGTCTACGTATATGTATACACATACATATACATATACACATACGTGTACACATGTATCTACATATGCGTATACATATTCATATACATGTACATGCACACCCATAAACAAATATACACATAGCAAAATACGCGTATACATATATACATAGATGCACGCACGCATATTTATATCATAATATTCACAAATCGACATACCTGCGCGCACATGTGTATATCACTACATATAGATACATGTACGAAGAGGGTGGCAGCTACATTGAGACGCAGAGATTCAGGCAGGCGGACACCGAGGAGCCCCTCGCAGACGCGAGCACTGAGAGGCAGTGGAGACGGCCATTGCCACCTCGTTTCCCCTCCCTCTCTTGAACTCTCTCTCTCTCTCCCTCCCTCATCCCCTCTCGTGTCTACCCGTATGCGTTTGTGTGCGGTGTGTGTGTTGTTGTGTGCGTGTGCGTAGGTGTGTGTGTGTGTGTTTGAGTGTTTGCTTGTGTCTGTGCGTGTGCGTGTGCGTGCGTGCGTGTGTGTGTGTTGTTGTGGGTAAGTGTGTGTGAGTGTGTAGGTGTGTGTAACTGTGTGCAACTCTGCATGAGTGTGCGTTGTGTGTTGTGTGCCTTGTGTGTTGTGCGTTGTGTGTTCTGTGTAGTGTGTCGAGTGATATGTGTGTGTGGGAAGGGTTGTGTGTTGTGTGTTGTGTGTTATGCGTTGTGTGTTGTGTGTTGCGCGTGTTGTGTGTTGTGGTTGTCGTTGTGGTTGTGCTGGTGTTTGTGGTTGTGCTTGTGGTTGCGGTTGTGTTTATGGTTATGGTTGCGGTTGCGGTTGCGGTTATGGTTGTGGTTGTGGTTGTGGTTGTGGTTGAGGTTGAGGTTGAGATTGTGGTTGGTTGTGTGGGTGTGTTTGTGCGTGAGTGTCTCTCTCTCTGTCTAACTGTCTCTATCATCTTCCCTTAATGTTCTTCCTTTCTCTACCCTCTACCCTCTCCAGCGTGCCTCCCCCCAAGAGCACACACAACCACCAGCACGGCAGATGTAAGCATCAGACGATAATTGGAGAGAGTGGGCATCAAGCACAAGATCAAGCATAGTCAGTGACACGCCACGGACACTAGATCAGAGCGTAACAGGCTACATAGAGCTGGCGTCGCACCATGAACATCCGCGTGGACACTAGAGATACCACTGAATCACAATTCGACCATGGGGTGCAATGAGGCCTTGATCGCGGCCGTGAGCGCCGCAATGTCCTCCGTTGCCGAGGCAATGCTCTCCTCAGTGGTCGCGATGCTAGCCTGACGTCAAAGAACTCAGAAACACGCATACTCTCAAAAACAGGCTCAGGCGCACGTCGTCCACCGTGGGCACGACAGCAGCCGGCAGCGCCCAGGAGAGGCCCGACACTCGTCCAGGGGCAGGACGCCTCTAGGCGCGGCCGAACGACAAGCTTGGGTGGCGACATCTGAGCCCTACCCCCACCAACCATCGATTCTCCCGAGCCGATGGGAGGCGGGAGTGGGCTTCGGAATTCGCCAAGCGTTCGACGGAGTGGCCGCCCATCGAATAGCCTGCATCGCTGATCGGCGACGGTAAGTTCCGGATTCCGCCGCCGAGGAGAGGCCCGACACTCGTCAAACGGAAAAACGCCTCTGGGCGCGGCCGAACGCAGAACTCGCGATCATCCCTGCCCGGAGGCCTCTTGGATTCTCCGGGGGCTCTGGAAGTCTCTATGAAGCCCCCCCACCTCCAGAGGCCACCCCCAATGATAACGAGGAACAGACATGACCAGCAAAAGACAACAGGTCTGTTCTCGAGCCTCCTTCTCCTCCACCATCCCTTCTCCTTATCGATGGCTCCTCCCTGTCGCACCCCGAGGCCGGTCGAAAAGGCGGGCCGGGCGTTTCGCCTGAGGCTTCACCATTTATGATCCTGCAGCTTAGAATGTGTAAGATTCTCGCGGATGGAGGGTGGCCCGTTTTCAGAATATGGCTCTCACCTCAGCGCCGCGCACATTCGTCGTAAAAGTTTGCAACAAGTTCATGGATGGAGGACGGCCTTTTTCAAAATGCGGCTCTCGCCTTAGCGCCGCGCACATTCGTCTTAAAAAAACTAGAAGACTTTTACGGACGGAAAGATTTTCACGGATGGAGGGCGGATCCTTTTCAAAACGTGGCTCTCGCCTTAGCGCCGCGCACATTCGCATTAGGAGAACGCAGCAGTTTCAAGGATCCTCAACGTCCCAGAATTGGTGTTTGGGCACGATGTCGGAATGTCAGGGCACAACAGTCCAATGGATTCACGGTTTGAAGTCCTCGGAATGGCGTTCTGTCACAATTCAACATCGTCAAGACGCAACAGTAACGGTGATTCGCGGCGTTGATGTCCAAGGAATGGCGTTCTGGCACAATTCTGGATATTCAAACGGTTGTTTTGCAACGGGGTACTGCCATCAGTGAAAAGGAACCCGTTTCGGGGCCTACGAAGGGAGAACTTGGAGAGAGGGCGTATTGCAATATCGTTGATGAGTCTTGGGTTTACACTGTTCCTCCCCCTCCATTTCCTCCACTTCTTCTCCGTAGAACATAGCTTCTCCCGGTCGCACCCCGAAGCCGGTCATGGGGATGGGGATGGGGATCGGTTAAACGAACCGATTCACCCCATCACGTTCCCTGGCACCACAAGAAGAGCCCCACTGCCCAGAGGCAGCGCGGACGAAGACCTGCAGGCCAGGCACGAACTCTGAAGAAGAGGACGCAGAACAGGAATCGCGCACGTCCGCCCTGCTCCTCGTCTGCTCCAAAGCCTCTGACGTTCGTGGGCCACCTGAAAACTCCACGATCAGCACACAGAAGCGCGTCAACCCCTTTGGCACGCTGACCCGTCAGCATGAACGGGCCCACACCCCATATCACAGCACACCGGACCACCTCCCAAGGAGGAGAACGACACCGACGCCGACGCCGACGGCGACGCCGACGCCGACGTCGACGCCGACGCCGACGCCGACGCCGACGCCGACGCCGACGCCGACGCCGACGCCGCCGCTGACGACGACGACGACGACGACGACGACGACGACGACGACGACGACGACGACGGACGACGGACGACGGACGACGGACGACGGACGACGGACGGCGGACGGCGGACGACGACGACGACGACGACGACGACGACGACGACGACGACGACGACGACGACGACGACGACGACGACGACGACGACGACGACGACGACTACGACGGCGACGACGCCGACGACGCCGACGACGACGACGACGACCACGAGGTGTGCAGCAAGGTTGCCTCGGTGTCAGAGATCGTCTTCTCGAGCGACTTCTTCTTGTCCGACAGACCCCCGCGCCAGGGGGGTCACAGAGCACGACGCCCACCGGCAGGCCAAGGCAGGCCCACAGAGAGGAGGGGGCCGAGGACGACGGCGGGGATGGAGGGAGGGAGGTGGAAGGGTCGGAGGAGGGGGAGGCGGAGATGGAGAAGGGGGAGGAGGGAGGCAGGGGGAGGACGAGGAGGGAGGAGGCAGGAAAGTGGAGGGAGGAGGGAGCAGGAAGGAGGAGGAGCACGAGCGGAGGGGCGGGGAGGAGGAGGAGGGAGAGGAGGAGGAGGGAGAGGAGGAGGAGGAGGAGGAGGAGGAGGAGGAGGAGGAGGAGGAGGAGGAGGAGGAGGAGGAGGAGGAGGAGGAAGAGGAAGAGGCGGAGGAGCACACAGGCTCGAAGAGAAGAGAACGGACGGCTAAGAGCAGGGGACGAAAGAATGCCCGTACAAGGGTAAGCCTTTTCCTCCCTTTCCGTGAGAAGCGCGCACCAAAGGTCACTCCAGCGACTGGTCACCCTTGCGAGTAACGCTTGGTCCCGACAGCAAAACCGAAAACCGACCGAACCCACAGCGAAACCGAAACCGAAACCGACCGAAATCGACAAACCGAAGGCAGCCTGGAAGGGAGCAGCGACGCGGCAACGACAGGACAGCCGACCGAACCGAACCGACCAAGCGCAACCGACTGCGACGCAACCGAACCGACCGAACCGTAAACACCCTGCCATCCCGAGCCCCAACATTTCACCAACGCGCATCCAAACACCAGCATGCTGCTGCGCACACCGCCATGCCGATGAACACAGCGCTCCCTGCGAGCTCGCTGCGCCCCCTCCCAGACCTACGCAACCGACAGAGGTGGGTGATCCTGGGGGGGAGGGACGAGTCCGATCAACCCGGGTGATCGCCGGACCCTTAAGAATTAGCCTGGCGAAGGACCCAATCATATGCAGTTGTTAATACCGTATGCACCGCTTTCACGAAACGTGTGAGGGGTGTGCCAAAAGTTGTCCGGTGGGCGCATGCGAAAGCAGCCACTTGGGCCGTCGGTGGAGCTCCCTATGGGACCACGAAACGCGTGAGGGATGTGCCGAAATGGGTGCGGTGGGCGCATGCGAACGCAGCCGCTGGCGCCTTCGGTGGAGCTCCCTATGGGGCCACGCAACGCGTGAGAGGTGTGCCGGAACGTGCGTGGGTGACGCATGCGGGCGGTGGCACTGGGGCCTTCGGTGAAGCCCCCTTTGGGGCCACGACACGCGTGCGGGGTGTGCCAGAATGGGCGTGGGTGACGCATGCGGGCGGTGGCTCCGGGGCTCCGCTGGAGCCCCCTTCGGGGCCACGAAACGTGTGAGGGGTGTGCCGAAATGGGTGTGGGTGACGCATGCGGGCGGCGGCACTGTGGACTTCGGTGGAGCACCCTATGGGGGCACGAAGCTTGCGAGGGGTGTGACGAAATGGGTGTGGGTGACGCATGCGGGCGGTGGCACTAGGGCCTTCGGTGGGGCTCCCTATGGGGCCACGAAGCGTGTGAGTGGTGTGACGAAATGGGTGTGGGTGACGCATGCGGGCGGTGGCACTGGGACCTTCGTTGGAGCTCCCTATGTGGCCACGAAACGTGTGAGGGGTGTGACGAAATGAGTGCGGGTGACGCATGCGGGCGGCGGCACTGGCGCCTTCAGTAACGCGTAAGGGGTGTGCCAAAATGGGTGTGGGTGACGCATGCGGGCGGTGTTACCCGGGCCTTCGGTGGGGCTCCCTATGGGGCCACGAAGCGTGCGAGGGGTGTGACGACATGGGTGTGGGTGACGCATGCGGGCGGTGGCACTGGGGCCTGCGGTGGAGCTCCATATGAGGCCACGAACGTGAGTGGTGTGCCGAAATGGGTGTGGGTGACGCATGTGGGCGGTGGCACTGGGGCCTTCGGTGGAGTTTCCTATGGGGCCACGAAACGTGTGAGGAGTGTGCCGAAATGGGCGTGGGTGACGCATGCGGGCGGTGGCACTGCGGCCTTCGTTGGAGCGCACTGCAGGACCACGAAACGTGTGAGGAGTGTGCCGAAATGGGAGTGGGTGACGCATGCGGGCGTTGGCACTGTGGCCTTCGGTGGTGGAGCCACGAAACGTGTGAGGGGTGTGACGAAATGGGTATGGGTGACGCATGCGGGCGGCGACACTGGGGCCTTCGGTGGAGCTCCCTCTATGGGGCGACGAAACGTGTGATGGGTGTGCCGAATTGGGTGTGGGTGACGGGTGACGCATGCGAGCGGTGGCACTGTGGCCTTCAGTGGAGCTCCTTATGGGCCACGCCACGTGTGAGGGGTGTGCAGAAATGGGTGTGGATGACGCATGCGGGCGGTGGCACTGGGGCCTTCGGTGGAGCTCCCTATGAGGCTACGAAACGCTTGACTGGGTTGGTGAAACGCAAGGAGGAGGGAGGAGGGGGAGGGAGGAGTGAGGACGCGGGGCGCTGTCTCTTCAAAACGAGGACCCAACACCACAGGATGGTTGGGAAAAATCATTGATGACTCGCGGGGCCGATCGGGCTTGAGCAGGGACCGACCGTCCCGGCATTCCTACAAACCTGACACGGAATTCTCCCGGAACCCAAAAATGCTCCAAGAGCAAAACAGTGCTCTTGGAACATAAACCCGATGCATTAAACGACAAGACCGTCTCAGCCAGGAATGTTCTGAGAGCATGCCGTGCAGACCCCAAAAGACTCTTAGAGCAGTCTCTGGTGGGCCTCTGGGCGGGCCAGGACGCCCCGCCACTGCTTGACGGGCGGCGGAGCTGGCGAGCGGCCCCAGGTGGCTCGTCCGAGGTGTCCAGCTCGGACAGGCAGTACTCCTGCAACCGGCCGGCCGGCCAGGGCGCCCCGCGCCGCGGCGGGCCCGCATGCACTTTACCTATGTTAAGCTTGCGTTGATTCACCAACAGGCCGCTGTCTGGTGTTGGTTAAGAAGCATGTACAAAGTACGAACGAAGGCAGGATGTTTCGGGGGCGGCCAAGACGGGGGCGTCAAAGAGAGGGGGGGGCACAAATCATGGCTGGCGGCATGTGCGCGACCCAAGGGGGGGGCCAGGGACGTAAAGAAATAAGAAGAGGCGCCCTGAAATCTGAGGAGATGTCATGGCCCACGCCATGATGTCCACCCTTCCTAGTCATCACCCCCCTCTTTGCCGTCCCCAAATGTTTGTTGGTGGAGTGGCCCCCGGGACCCCCAGGCTTGCGCCTCGCAGCGTGACCCCCAGAGGCCTGGGCACCTCCCCGGGGAGCTGCTTCTCGTCCCGGGCCTCGGCTGGGACGGCCCGAGGGGGGCCCTCTGCGAGAGGGCCCCTGGGAGGCCGAGCGCGGGCAGGAGCTCCTTCTGTCGTGACTGCTCCGCGCCCAGAAGACGCCCAGCTCCCGGGCCCCCCGCGGCCGCTCGGGACGATCTGGGCCCCGCCAGGACTAGGCAAGCGCGCTGCACTGCTCGCACAAAGCAGTAACTGCTCGCGAATGGCCTGGATCCGCCGCGGGGGGCTCCACGACATGTTGCTGACTACCTACCAGACCACCCCAACCCAACCCGAAGACCCGAATTTCGGGTTGGGGGGGGTATGGGTTCCATACGTGTTTTTTCGATGTTCCCCGACCCCCCCCCCCACTGGAAGTGGAGGGCAAATTGAGGCCTTCGGGTTGGGTTGGGGTGGTTTGGTGGGTGGTGAGCTGCATCGAGGCAAGCAAACGCTCTTCGGGCGCCTGCGAGCGGGCGCCTCTGCGAGTCGTGGGACGCGCTCGGCGGAGCACGCCCTCGGCGAGGCGCGGCGGCTGGAGAGCAGGACGAAGACCTCCGAGAACCTCGGGCCCTCCTCCCTTTTCTCAGGAAAGCGCGCTCCACTACAGTCGGGGCGTTGACCTAAGGAACGATAAATAAGGAACGAGGCCCCTTTTTCCCATAGGTTAAACTCCGATGTTCCATGGAAAACCTGGGGAGAACCCAAGGAGCGCTGTAAAACAACTGAGGAACACGGAGCCCCTCCCAAACGAATAAGGTTCCTTCTTCAGGGCCCCGACTGTACTCGCAAAGTAACTACTCGCAGATGGCCTGCGTCCGCCGCGGGGGACTCACAAGCTATGGAACAGGAGGGAGGCCTGGGTTCGGACGTTTGCGAGTAGGCACTTTGCGAGTAGTGGAACGCGCCCGGTGACGTACTACTGCCCGCACTACCACTCGTCGTCCTGCAGAGAATACGCGTAGGAAAACCCGAGCGCCTCTGGGCCGCGGATCGGGCATTGGCAGGACTGGGCTTAGCGGGACCTGGTTGTTGATGCTGTGTGCTGGGCGACGCCTCCCCAGCCCCCTCCCACGAACCGGAACCGACGTCACCCAAGAAACTTTTTGCGTTGGCGGCTAGGCAGGGGCGTCTGCGCTGGCGATGGGATGCCTAAACAGGGATGCCGCTAGAGCGAATTGTGGCACCATGCAAGAGGAGGAGCGGGGAGAAGGCGCGGCCGAAAGAGGGGCGGACGGAGCGAACGGCTCAGGGGGTAGCCACCAAAGAAGCACGGGCTGCTGCAGACCTGGCCTCGTGATGCCAGCACTTCCTCTTGGCCTCGGGATCCCACCACGAACCCGCTCTCCTTGTCTGGGGCCCTGGCTGTAAGCGACCTCCTCCTCCTCCTCCTCCTCCTCCTCCTCCTCCTCCTCCTCATCATCATCATCATCATCATCATCATCATCATCATCATCATCAGCAGCATCATTATCACCATCATCATCATCATCCTCCACATCCCCCACTCCTCCTCACTCCTCATAATCATCATCAGCAGCAGCATCAGCATCAGCTGAAGTATCAGCAGCAGCATCAGCATCATCATCAGCATCATCATCATCATCATCATCACCATCACCATCATCAGCAGCAGTATCATCATCACCACCACCACCACCATCATCATCATCATCATCATCATAATCTTCATCATCGTCATCGTCATCGTCATCGTCATCATCATCAGCAGCATCAGCATCAGCATCAGCATCAGCATCTGCATCATCAGAATCATCATAATCACAATCAGCATAATCATCACCATCAACATCATCATCATCAGCAGCATAACCAGCATCAGCATCAGCAGAATCATCATCATCATCAGCATCAGCATCAGCAGTAGCATCATCATCATCATCATCGTCGTCGTCATCATCATCAGCATCATGACCAAAATCAACATCATCATCACCAGCATCAGCATCAGCATCAGTATCATCAGCAGCATCAGCACCATCTTCATCAGCAGCAGCAGCAGCAGCAGCATCAGCATCAGCATCAGCATCAGCATCATCATCATCATCATCATCATCATCATCATCATCATCATCATCATCATCATCATCATCATCATTAGCAGCATCTTCACCACCACCACCACGACCATCATCATCATCACCACCGCCACCATCATCATCATCAGCATCATCGTCATCGTCATCGTCATCGTCATCATCGTCATCAGCATCATCATCATCATAACCATCATCATCATCATCATCATCATCATCAGCATCATCATCAGCAGCATCGTCGTAATCATCATCATGAGCATCAGCATCTTCATCCTCATCACCATAATCAGCATCATCATCAGCGGCACCCTCTTCAGCATCAGCATCAGCATCAGCATCAGCAAAATCAGCATCGTCATCAGCATCAGCATCAGCATCATCATCATCGTCAGCATCATCGTCAGCAGCATGATCAAAATCAACATCATCATCAGCAGCATCAGCATCAGCATCATCATCAGCAGCAGCATCATCATCACCATCATCAGCAGCAGCATCAGAATCAGCATCAGCATCATCATCATCCTCATCAGCAGCAGCATCATCAACCTCGTCCTCGTCCTCGTCCTCGTCCTCATCCTCATCCTCATCCTCATCATCCTCCTAATAATTATCATCAGCATCATCAGCGTGATCACACTCATCATCATCTGCATGCTACTTGTCATCATCCTCATGATCATGATCATGATTATCATCATCATCAGCAGCATCATCATCGTTATCATCCTAATCAACACCAAAACCATCATCGTAATCGCCATCATTGTCATCACCAGCATCATCATCATCATCAGCAGCATCATCATCGTCATCAGAATCGCCATCGTCGTCACACAACCACCACCACCACCCACCACCATCACCACCACCACTCACTACCACTATCATCATCAGAATTGACATCATCTGCATCAGCATCAGGATCAGCAGCATCATCATCATCATCACCATCACAATCATCACAATCGTTATCCTCACCCTCATCGTCCTAACTACCATGATCATCATTATCGATCACCGTTATCCATCAGCACAATCGTCATCTCAATCGATCACCACCAGCCCTCATCAATCACCAACATTACCAGCATCGTTACCATCACCATCACCATCATAATCAATGATACCGACAAAAAAAACAATCATAATCATTTTAGGGCTATAGGACTAAGGGGCTATAGGGCTATAGGACCATAGGGCTATAGATCTATAGGGCCATAGGGCTACAGGGCTACAGGGCTATAGGGCTATAGTCATATAGAGCTATAGGTCTATAGGGCTACAGGGTTATAGGGCTATAGGGCTATGGGGTTATATGGCAATAGGGCGATTGGGCTATAGGGCTATAAGGCTATAGGGCTATAAGGCTATAGGTCTATAGGGCTATAGGGCTATATGGCTGTAGGGCTATAGAGCTATAGGGCTATAGGGCTGTAGGGCTATAAGGCTATAGGGCTATGGGGCTACCAGGCTATAGTCATATAGAGCTATAGGGTTTTAGGGCTATAGGGCTATAGGGCCATAGGGCTATCAGGCTACAGGGCTGCAGGGCTATAGGGCTATGGGGCCATAGGGCTACAGGGCTATAAAGCTATAGGGCTGCAGGATTTTAGGGCTATAGGGCTATAGGGCTATAAGGCTATAAGACTATAGGGCTATACGGCTATAGGGCTACAGGGCACCCGGGCACCCGGGCACCCAGGCGTGCCGCCGAAATCTGAGCCGTCCCTCGCCTAATCATATGAATCCGCTAGGACCCCTACAGAGGCAAGCCCTGATTGGGGAATAACAGCGTCGATCACCAGCATCGTCGTCATCCCCATCATCCTCATAATCCTTATCATCCTTATCACGGCCCTCCCAAGCCTCGAGACACGAGATGTCACAAGTGACTGCATCCCGTGCCCCCTCGAACAGTCGCCACCCAGAATGCTGGGCTGGCACGGTAGCTGGACTTGCCGCAGGCAGCTGGATATCTTATCCATGCCCTGCTATACGACCACGACCCCCACGAGGGGACGGAGCGGGGACATAGAATTCTGGTCCCTGAGGCCGCGCTGTTCTGCCCACACCCTGCTGCACCAGGCGCCCACAGTGGGGGGCAGCAGCAAGGGTATGGCTCGAACGCCGATCGCCGAGACCAGGATCCAGAGTTAGGTCGGGCCTGTTCCCCTGCAGGGGGATTTTGGGCGAAAAACTGAAAACATCCAAAAAGATTCAAAAATATCCCAAAAATGCTCAAAGAAAAATACCCATTGCATGTTTTGACTATTTTGAAGATTCCTCCTGTACAGGGACAGGCCCGATTTCAATACAGAGGCTCGAATGAGGGGCAACGATAGGGGGGGATACGCATAGGGGGGGATGCATCGACCTGGAATCGGCGACACATCGCCGATAGATCGGTGGAGGGCCCCCGATGGTGAATCCGCACGTTCCTGGGCAGGTTGGGGCTATCGGGCCCCTGTCGGCGCTCCATGGGCGATTCGGGGTCGATGCATCCCCCCCCGATGCCCATCGTTGCCCCTGGTCGAGGATGTCGGGCCGTCGGAGGCCTCGGCCAGGGGGGGGAGGAACCCGCGAGCCGCGTGCCCTCGCGCGGCCCCCGTTGCAAGAGAGGGGCAGGGGGGGGGGCCTGGGCCCCTGCGGCCCACAGGCGGCGGAGCGCGGAGCGCAGGCCTCCTCCTCCTCCTCCTCCTCCTCCTCCTCCTCCTCCTCCTCCCTCCCTCCCTCCCTCCCTCCCTCCCTCCCTCCCTCCCTCCCTAGGGCCAGGGTCGCATTGACCCGGGTCTGGGTGCAGGATCCAGCGTGGTCCTGCAGGATCCTTCGCGTTGACTTGGGTTTGGGTGCAGGATATCGCAGGCTTTTGCAAGATTCTGCAAGGCCTGACTGGCCCGGGTCATGGTTGACCTGGTTCGGAAGATCCCCGATTGAGGTGTCCTGTGACGGCCCCAGGGTCCCAAAACCGTGCGTTGACGGACCGTGCAGTGAGGTCTTGGGGGACTCCGAGGTCACCGCACGGTCTGTCACCGCACCGTTTCGGGACTTCAAAGGTGTCCTGTGACGGTCCCAGGGCTGCTCAACGGCTTCTGGGGAGGGAGGAGGAGGAGGAGGAGGAGGAGGAGGAGGAGGAGGAAGAGGAGGAGGACTAGGAGGAGGAGGAGGAGGAGGAGGAGGAGGAGGAGGAGGAGGAGGGGGGCAGGATCCTGCAAGACCCGGCGCTCTGGCTGATCCTCGTTTGCATTGACCCCCATCTCTTGAGACCCGACTTAGGATGACAGGCCAGCCCCCGGGAAAAGGGGGTCGAGATCACCGTGGGCCCATGTCGCGCCAGAAGAATCGCTCGGGCGACACGGGCGCGAGACTTCGGCAATCCGTCCTTCTTGCTGTCGTCGTCCGTCTGCTCCTTCTTCAAGGTGCCGACCATCTGTCGACGCGCCAGAGGCTGGGAGGAGGAGGATGAGGAGGAGGAGGATCAGGAGAAAGAGGAGGAGGATCAGGAGGAGGAGGAGGAGGAGGAGGCGATCCCCACGATCGAAATGACCCCACTATCTGGGGAACCCGCGAAACTTACGGAACATTGGCATGGAATGGGCAATGCAGCGCCGATAGGTCGGCGACGAACCCTCGATAGCGATGGGATCTCCCAGGCGGTGGGATGGGATCTCCCAGGCTCCGATCGGCGAGGAACGGGCAACTGGGGGGTCGATGATTCCCCTGCTGGGCCAGTCCTCCAGTGTCAGCGCCGATGCAAGAGGGAGAAGGGAGTGAGACGATGGAGGAGGAAGGATGTTGCGGAGGAGAAGAAAGGAGGGGGGAGAGGAGGAAGGATCAGGGTGGAAGAGGAAGAAGAAAGGAGAAGGAGGAGGAGGAGGACGTGCACGAGAGGCCTCCTGGAAGCCTCAGGCAGACCGCTCCTCCTCATCATCTTCCTCCTCCTCCTCCTCCTCCTCCTCCTCCTCCTCCTCCTCCTCCTCCTCCTCCTCCTCCTCCTCCTCCTCCTCCTCCTCCTCCCCCTTGCCAAGAGGCTGCTGGTGCCGCCGCCTTCTCCTCGTCCCCCTCCGCCTCCCCCCTGAAGAGCTCTGGCCTCACGGGGCCAAGGAGGAGCTCGGAGGAGATTGCTTCACGGAAGGAAGCCTACTTGACTCCGAGCTCCCGCGCACCGCTCGCTCGCTGGAATGGGCGACCATCGCCCTGCGTGACGATCCAAGCCTCCCGCCAAGTGAGCGGAGCGAGTGGTGGTTGCCGGAGGCCTCCCTGCGGGGCTATACGATACCGATGCCTGCGAGCTCTGGGCGTTCTCCATGGGCCTCAGACGAGGAGGTTGGGAGGGAGGGAGAGGGAGGGAGGGAGGGAGGAGGAGGGAAGGAGCTCTCCCCGATGCCGTTTTCCAGACCGACTCCGCGTTCGTTTTCGACGGCGTTTGGTTCCGCGGTCCGAAGTTGTGCAGCGCGGCCAGGTCAACCTGAGCTGACATGTGGAAAGGAGGAGGAATAGGACGAGGAGAAGGATCCTCCTCGATCCTCCTCGATCCTCGAACTCGATCCCCGATCCTCCTCGATCTCGATCCTGATCCTCCTCCCGCCGCCATCCCCCGACGACTCTATCGTCCTCCTCCCCCCCCTCCACCCCGCTTCCGAAGGGGGGGGGGGAAGAGCTCGGAGACGGACGAACATCCCTCCTCCTCCTCCTCCTGCCGCGGCCAGGTCAGCCAGGCCAGGCTGGCTCGCCATCCCAGACACAGGCGGGCTCGAGCAGCCGCGCCTTCGCACAGTGAAGGGGCCCCAGGACACACAAATAAATACACACAAACAAAAAGATTCCCCATATTTTCCCAGATGTTCAGGGCTTCTGCCTTCCCCCCCACTTCCCACAGTTTCCCATATCTTCCTGGGGATCGACGATGAATTGTGTCTGTGTTTTTTCCCTCCTGACACAGGACAGGCGCGCGCGCCTCGCGTCTCTGCCCGCGCTCTCTCGGCCGGGCGGTGCTCTCGGGAGCGGCAAAGAAGGGGCTCTCGAGCGCGGCTGCGCTCGCCGGGCCGCGGGGCGCGCCCGAGAGCCGGCCCGCGGCACCGCGGGCGGCCCCGCGGTCGGCGCGCGGCAGGGTCCCGCCGCTCCCGCGCGCGGCGTGGGCCGGCCTCGGCGGGCCGCCGGCGGCCGCTCTCTGCACCGTCGGGGGCGCGCACAGGTGTCGGGAGGCCACTGCCTGGGAGGTCTTCGTCGGGAGGACTGGGGTTGTCGGCGGAAGGATGAGGGTTTGCGTCGGAGGCAACTGCTGGGAGGTCTGCGTCGGGAGGATATTGAGGAGGATTTTTTGAGCCCCATTGGGGGGCTGTTGCGCCAGAGTGGGCCTCGGATCAAGCCGGATGAAGCGGGCTGAAGCGGGATTAAGCCGGATGAAGCCGGATCAAGCGGGATTAAGAGGGATTAAGCCGGATCTCGGACCAGGGCTAAATCAGAACTTGGCCTCCCAGGAGTTGCATCCGAAGGGGGAGGTGCCCTCCCCAAACTGCGGCAGGCGCCGCCCCGCTCGGCGGCGGGAACTCCGCGACTCCCCACGGAAACAGGACCCGCCGCTGGTCTTAGGTCGGGCCTGTCCCCCATACAGGGGGATTGTGGGCGAAAAATTGAAAACACTCAAAACATACCCCCAAGATACTCCAAAATAGTTTGTTTTATCTATATATATATATAAATATATATATGTATATATATAACTATCTCTATATATATATATATATATATATATATATATATATATATGTATATATTATGTATAACAATGAAGAATAATCAAAACATGGTCCCTGACTATGTTTTGACTGTCTTGGAATACTCTTCCTCCTGTGGAGGGACACGCCCGACCTAGCGCTAGTCCACGCCCCCTCGATCCACGTTTGCGATCGCCCGGGGATTGCCCGCACCGCCCAAGCGCGCGAGGGGCGCCGAGCCCCCGAGGGCGGCGCTGCACGCGGCGCCTCGCCCGGCCGCGGCGCTGCCGCGGCGCTCGAGGGGCCGCGAGCCGACGCTGCGATCGAGGGGCGGTCCTCAGGTCGGCTACGCGCAAGAGTGACCCTGGGTAAGAGTGACCTTTGGTGCGCGGCTTGTTGGGGGCCGCGGGGGGACCCAACACAAGAGCGCCAGAGGCTGCAATCGCATCGCGTTCGGCGGTCGGGGTACCCCATTGGGCCCGCACCAAAGGTCACTCCGGCGAAAGGTCACTCTTACGACTATTCGACTCAGAGCGGGCCACGCCGGCCCTCGGGCCTCCCCCCGGCACCCTCAACGGGGAGGGGGGGGGGAGGCGTAATTGGGGCGACGAGATCTATACTTAGCTCGAGCAGGTCCCCCTACAAGCGGATTTGGGACGAAGAACAAGAAATATTCCAAAAATTCTCAAAAGCTGTCAAAAATTGTCAAAAAATCGTCCCCCTTTGCTTTACTATTTTTGGATATTCCTCCTGTAGAGGGACAGGCCCCACTTGAAATTGGGGCGACGAGATCCATACAGATCCACTGCTTCCTGGCCAGGCCCATCCTGAACCCGGCAGGGGTGTGTACGCCACGCCCTCCTGGCCTGGCCAGGGATCAGGATGGGCCTGGGAAGGCGGGGGGGTGATGCGTGCCGCGCGTGCAGCGGAGGGGGGCAGACGAAGACAAAGCCCCATGAGCAGGAGCTTTGGGCTCTCCGCGCCGGTTTCCTGGACCTGCGCTGGACCCCCCTCCCTGGCGAGCGGAGCGCGCCAGGGGCGGCGCCGGAGGCGCCGCGGGGGGGGAGCCCGGCGCGGATCCCAGAAATCCGCGAGGAGCGCCAAAAGTTGACGTTTGTGGCGCTTTCTCTTCTTCGAAGGGGTGAAGGTCTCTAAGCAGTGCAGGGCGCCCTGCCCGCCAGCTCCGACCGACTGTGGCTCCAGAGAGCCGCGAGGCCGCGGGCAGGGCAAGGAGTGTGGCCCCTACTCGCGGCGGCCTGGCGCGAGCTGCGAGTCTCTTCGGAGCTGGTCAGAACTTTGACCCAGAATTAGGTCGGGCACGCCCTCCTACAGGCGCATGTTGGAAGAAAAACAAAAGATCGTCGAAGAATTGTCAAAAAGCGTCCGAAGAGCACGAAAAAGTCGCCCCTGGACTATTTTCTCACTATTCTTGAATATGTTTCCTGTAGAGGGACATGCCCGACGTAAGACTTTGACCCAGAATAGCAGTTCTGCGGGTGCACCCTGTCGCGGCCCCGTCGGCAGCGTGTCGCCCCCCGCTAGGTGGTGCAGAAGAGGTCGTCCTGAGGGGTGCGCCTCAGAAGTTGTTTTGGTCTGAGTGGAGGTCGTGGGCACATCGTGGGCAGCGGCTCTGCACGCGGGAGAAAGAGGAGGGTGAGGGAGGAAGGACGAGGGCGGAAGAGGAAGGAGGAGGGAGAAGGGTGACTCGTGAAGGGGGAAGGAACGGGGCCCCCGAGGGAAGGTGCCCCACAGTGAGAAGCTGAGACGACGACGACGACGACGATGACTCTGAGCATGCCTGGCACGAGCCTCGAAGGTCTCTGCGCGCAGAGAAGCTGAGAGAAGCGTAGGACGACTCATCAAGACCGCCACACCAGAATCCCCTGGCCTCGACAAGGGGGGCGGGCCTCGTCGATCATCGAGATGACCTTCTCGAACCCGACCTTCTTGCCCTGCAGCGCGAACCTGCCCCGGGTCAATGCAAGCCTGGGTCAGTGGCTTTGCATGATCCTGCAAGATCCTCTAGGATCCTGCAGGGTCCTGCGCACCAACTAACCCAAGTCAATGCAACCCTGGCTTTGCCAGATCCTATCAGATCCGGCGTTCTCTCTGAACCCCGTCTGCATTTGCCCCCCGCCTTTACCAGCTCGAGCAGCGCGAAAACATGCCCCACCCATTGGCGGCGCGCACAAGGGGGTAGGGGGAGGGGGGAAGGCTTCTCAGGAGGAGGCTGCTCCTTAGAAGGCGCGGGCCGTACGCCTACGAGGCCCGCGCCCTCTGAGAAGCAAGGGTGCTTCTGAGAAACCTTCCCCCCTCCCTTGCCCCCCGTGGCCGAAAGACCGTCGATTGCACATCTACCGCTCAGGGCCCCTCTCCCTCACGGCGGCCACGGCGCGACCGGGAGGGCGGGTGGGCGGGCGCCGCGGGCGGGAGATACCCGTGCCCCGGCGGCGGGAAGCCACAGAGGCCCCTGGGCGCTGCTTGGAAGGTGGGCAACCTTCTGTTGGCGGCGCACAAAGGAAGGGGGTGGGGGGAGGGGGAAGGCCTACATAGAAGGAGGCTGCTTCTTAGAAGGCGCCCGCCAGGCCTACATCCATACGACGACGACGACGACGACGACGACGACGACGACGACGACGACGACGACGACGACGACTACTACTACTACTACTACTACTACTACTACCACTACTACTACTACTACGACTACTACTACTACTACTACGACTACAACGACTACAACGACTACGACGACTACTACTACTACTACTACTAATACTAATAATAATAATAATTATAATAATAATAATAATAATACTACTTCTACTTCTACTACTACTACTACTACTACTACTACTACTACTACTACTACTACTACTTCTAC